>LR537882.1:22697-63442 GCA_900883565.2 Caenorhabditis panamensis | reverse complement strand
CGACGTCGAGAGTAACAGGCTTATTCGAAAGACGGTTCAAGCAAGAATTCCTTCAGTCAGTACTGTTTTTCGTCGGATTTAATGGAAAAGCAGTGAAAATGTGATGGCTGCAAGCACGTCGGCGTCGAGACCAACAGGCTTATTGAGAAGTCGGATTGAGCAAAAATGCGCGTCGTCAGCACATTTTTCGGCTGGATTCAATGGGAAAGCAGTGAGAATGTGATGGCTGCAAGCACGTCAGCGTCGAAAGTAACAGGCTTATTGGGAATTCGGTTCTAGCGAGGAATCGTTCAATCAGGAGGGTTTTTGGTCGGATTCAATGGAAAAAAAGTGAGATTATGATGGCGAGTAAATCTCGGAGCCAATAAACCAAGTTTTCCTAGATATGGTCTTTAATTGGAACTGTCTAGCGACAGTAGTTAGCATCGAGCACTTAGTATTCAAGTTAGTAGATTGCCAGGGCATCAAATGTATTAATCTGTAACACGAAGCCTATCAAATTTTACAACCACATCGTTTCGTTCTCTACAAATGTGGGGGGACAGACCAATGTACAACCTGAAAAATCTGAAAATGATTTCTGGCCACCAAAATCTGTGAAAAGCTAGCTCTTCTCGTCCATTTTCATGTATTTCGTCTTATTATTTTCTCATACCGAGTCTCCTTTCTTCTTTCTGCAACAAAGGCGCATGCATTTATTTGACAGGGTCTCGCAGCGACAAAGAGCGAGACAACCAAGGAATGGACGAAACGCAGACAAAGCAGTGGACATACGCTGGGTATTCGTGTGTATTCTCTACAGAAAACGGATAAATTGTGAGTTTTTTATCAATCAAACAAAGTGAAATTGAACTTGAAGACAAGATTGTATTTTTTTCTGATGATTTCTGCACGAAATAACTTCAGCTCGGTGGATCAAAAACAAGGGTTGCAAAAAATGGAACACAGCGGATGAGAATTTTCCATACGGAAGCGTATAGAAAAAGATAATAACAAGAAAACACTTTCAGTATCAGAAAAAGTGCTCCGTGAGGTGGTCTTTGTTTGAAACTGTGGTGATTAGTCGCTGAACTGAGCCATCCAGTCTCATGTTTTGACAATCGACCGGTAGCTGTTTTTGCTGAGGCTATGATATTGAGAACTATGCACAAATTTTTATTTGTAGATTAATGCAACAAAAAACAAAACGAGAGGTAAACTAAAATCCAAATGAAGACAGTGTTTGGAGTCCAACTACCGACAATTACTCAATATGAACATTTATTTCTGAAGAACGAATCGATAGGATGGTTTCCGGTGGAAAGTTGCTTCAAGGAAGAATAAGTGCTGTGAGAACGAGAAGATGATGCGACGAGCAAAGGAAGCTGCGAGAATCTGATGGCAAAGTGGAGGACGACGTCGACAAGTTGAGAATTGGTGGATGGTCGCTTTGAGGAAGAGATAGTGCTGTGAGAATGAGAAGAAGATGCGACGAGCAAGGGAAGCTGCGGAAATCTGATGGCAACGTGGAGGACGACGTCGACGAGTTGAGAATTGGTGGATGGTCGCTTTGAGGAAGAGCTAGTGCTGTGAGAATGAGAAGAAGATGCGATGATCATCAGAAATGGCTGCGACGAGCGAGGAAAGGTGTGGAATTGTGATGGAAAGGTAGGAGACGACGTCGACGGGAAGAGATTTGGTGGAAAGTCGCTTTAGGAAGGCTTCGTGCTGTGAGATGCAGAGTTGGCTGTAAGTCACAAGGAAGATGTGGCAGTGAAGAACTACGAGTACAACGACGTCGAAACGCAGAGCATTATGAAGAGTAAGTTTCAGAGCAATTATACCAAATACTTCGTGAGATGGTCTTTATTTGGAACTGTGGTGGCTGGTCTCAGAGCTGAGCCATCCAGTCTCATATTTTGACTACCGAACCGTAGTGGTTCTCACAATTCACTCAACTTCAATGAAATAATGGAAACTTCTCGGTGGAAATTGAGAAGAAACTGCCGATGAGGCCCAATGTAACCAAAACGATTGTCAGTGCGAGAAGATGGTCAAGTTTGACATCGACGATATGAAAGTGAGTTATATTTGAAAACTTTCAAGATCGAAGAGCTGTCCAGTACTAGAAAAGACAGAAAAAGAAGTCAGTTGCTTACTCTGGCGTTTTGAATGAGAATTTTATTTTACATAGTTACATACATAATTTTGATATGGAGTGAAGAAATTGCACCTGTGTACATGAGAATGGCGGGGAGAAAATGAAAAGAGAAGATAATCTAATGAAATGTGGGTAATTGGAGTGTTCAGGAAATGATACGCGAATTTGACAGTGAAATTTGACAGTGAAATAGGATGGTATTTACATAATTAGTTAGCAGGGCAACGATTCCATCATTCAAGTTGCTTCTGATGGCTTGGAAGATTGGTTCTCTCATTGTCTCCACACATCCGTCGGTTTCTTTCCGTTTGCAGCAAACGAAGTGTTCGGATCCATTCTCCAACCGATGTTCATTGGCCCAAAGACTCCATCTCCAAACGATGTGCTTTGGATATTGATCTTGATATCCATTAGCTTTGGAAGCGAAGCGCGATACGATGCATCCGCGTTGGAGGAGTTGCAGCCACCAATCTTTCTGTGTTCCGAACTCTGCTGATCCGTCCGGTTGCCGAGAATCTCCCGGATATCGCGAGAAGCAGCAGCCACTGCCATCAACTGCATCGTCGTCTCATTTCCTGCAACCAAATGTTCCATTAATTACATTAGGATGAAACTAAAACTCACCGGGACTCGTCCATCTTTCCATCCCTTGTTTCACTATGTTCCTCAGTTCCTCATCTGACATCTCCAAGAACTGCCGGAACTTGTTGTGTGCCTTCCACTCGGAAAACGGCAGCACGGCGATGCTCAAGTTGGTAAGGCCGGCCTCCTTCACAATCCCAAATCGACTGTACTGCTCATCGGTCGTTTGAGAAGATGGTGAATGTTTTTCCTCTGATCCAATTTTGTCGCCGGAAGACATCGCCACAAGAATATGTCACCTGAAAACGACAAATTGCGGTAAAATCATAACAGTTGAAGGGAAACGGTTTTTCGGAGCTTGAATTTTATGCTTTTTGTCAAAAGTTTTTGAGTTTAGATGTAGGAAAATCGGTCTTGAACTATGAATATCTCTTGGTTGAGCCTCATAGAGCTTTTTAAAAACATGTAACACACACTCAAATGTATTAGATTGGTTAGATGATTCATCTTGAGCACTAGCGATGACCCTTCGTAGATTTTCTTATCAATGTTTTTCAAAACAAGCTGAGCGAACAGAATGCAGTGAAAAAATGAGAGAAATACGTGAAAAAATCGACAAGAAAGACAAAATTTTGACTTAATGCCACCGCGAACGAAAAAAAAATGTTTTTATTCGTCGATGACTAGCATGAGTAACACATGAATTGCTGTTTCACTACGCGAGAAACCTCGCGAGTGGAAAAAAATGTCTGAGAACTGTGATAGAGAGATTGTTTTAAGAAAAAACTTACATTGATTGATCGGAAGTTTTGCATGTTCCGGAGAAGTCCACTGATAGGTAGGAAAGATGAACGGCATCATCTGGTGGGGCACCCGAGCTTTTGACTTCACATCGTTGTTGATTGGCAAGGTTCTCCGGTCAAAGAGGTAACTGATTTGAATAGTTTGGAGCTTTTTGATTAGGTTGGATCACCCACATTGCTTCCTTTGATTGAAGTATTAGCAGCAATAGCCCTCGAAAGTTTCTGGTTCTTGATGATACATTCCGGATCCTCTTTCAGCAATCTCTTGCTTCTCTCGCCTCTATCCGACATTTTGGAGCACTGTATTTCAATGAAAACGTTCCAAGTGGAAGTCTGTCGTGCTGCCACGTCGAGAAGTCTTCGTTGCTCCGCATCACTGTTCACACAGAAGGATTCACTTCTCGTTCCTCCGAATTGTCCCCTTTTCCGGTCATTTTCACTCATTCTGCGAGTTTCTTCTTCTCTCCAGAAGTCCAGCATGCCCCCATTCCTCTTTGTCTCATCTCGTTACTGATTTCCTGAAGAATATCACTCCAAATGCAAAATTCCTGAGTACAGACTGACCACGTGTGACCAAAAAACACTTTTCGAGTTAGATTCCATTGACTTCTAGCAAAAATACACACGAAAACCTTGAAAAAATGCAAAGTTCTTCCAAAAATGAGCAATCGATGCGGATTCACGTTTAAATCGCCGCCATGTGTGATGGCCTAGTCTCCCCCTTCTCGTCGAGACCATCTGGGATAAATACATGCGCCTTTAAACAAAAACGGCGGGAGGTGGGAATGCGCTCAAAATTTGAGCAGGAACAGAAAGAAAATCAGAGGAAAACAGCTGTTTTTTCGAGAATCAAACATTTTCAACTCAACTAGAAAACAGTTATTTACTTGCAAACGGTTTATCGTAAATAAACATGATTACTCAATTACATGTTTCCATTTTTGATTGGCTCAAACGCCAACCCTGGTTTCCCAGGTTAACGAGTGTATTTGAAATAGTAAAAGTTGTTCTTCTGCTCTTCTGATGATACGTCGAGAAGTTCACAATGTTTCCAGCAGATTGCCATCTTGATTCTCCAAGAACCATACCGTCAAACGACCTTGGGTACCAGGACACGAACGCGTTGAAAAACTCAGCTGAAAAGTTGCAAGATAATTCGCTATTGTAAAGCATGTTTTGCTTACTAGCAGTCAAGTGCTTTTTGCATCCGACGTAGTCAAAGTTCTTGGTGAAAATGCTCTCAATGAACCCGGCTTTGTCTGTTGTGTCGAGAATGCCCTGAATGCGTTGGATAAAGTTTCCAGAGACTTTCTCAGATCCGTCGAGTTGTCCGATTGGTGCGTAAGAGTGAGGAGAGTTGTCACTTCCCATGAATAACTTGTATGGGAGTTCATTCTTTAGAACAGAAGCCTCGGGAATCCCAAGAAGAATTGAGAAGAGTAGAAGGATGAATACCATGGTCGACATGGTTGTCCGTTCAGTGTATACCCCATGCGGGTATTTATACTATTTTTGCTCGTTCAATAAAAGCCATTATGATATCTTTATCACCAGAAGGAAAGGGAAGATGACTCACAGAGATTGGTCTATGATCAACTGGTATAAGGATCGATTTGGAACTGTATTTCTGGTAATTGGCCCTTCATTTCAGCGGTTACTAATGAAAGTGAACATGGGGGCTAACTTCCAAAAACGACTTGTCTTCAAATATTCTTTGATTAGTACAGCTGACAAGTATGGAAGGCTCCATGCACATTTGTTTTTCCAATCATAATTTGTTGAACTTCTTTTTTTTCCATCTGCACTTTTTCCTCCCTTCTTTCTCACCACTGACCTCTCTCTCTTTCTCATCAAACATTTTTTGTTTCCACCAGCTACTTTTCATGTCTACAAGTTTGCGGTTTTTCGTTTTTCTCCGTTCTGAGGGAACATCATTTTTTTTATCATGAATTCTGCTGATGAATGATAAACTGTTAAAAACGTGTGTGAAGTAATCACTCTTCTTCCTTTCATTTGTTCTTCCTTTAACTTTGCGGTTTGCGCACAAAAAGGAAAGAGCCTTAGAACGAGAGATTTAGTGAGGAGGAGAAGACAGTTGTCCACACTGTGCGTGCACGCTTAGGAGGTCTCTCTTTATGCAATAAAAATCGATAGACCTGTGGGGTGTGATGTGGTGTAAACTCCGCTATACGCGTGCTAATGAGCCACACCAATCCACCACTAATCCACCTTACGGGAAATCACAACGCGCGTTTCATTCCGTTATGCTCAATTTCCACCCGTTTCCTCCTGTTTATTAAGCAAACGTAGCCGGTTTTCCTTCAATTACCTTTCTTGGTTCTACATTTACCGCTAGTGGAATATTGGAGTGTCGTTTGAAAACTCAACCTGGTTGTTTCCAGCAATCTCGTCTTCTTCAACATGTCTTCACGCTCCGACCCGGAGTCATCAAACCGGGAATCGAGCGAATCGCCGCCGAGACCACCACCGAAGAGAGCAAGGTACGAACCATCAACGCCGAAACCAGTTCCGAAGGCCAAATGGATGCTGCGAGAACCTGGACCAGATGGGACTTGTATTCCATTCGACGTGAGTGTTTGAATTTGAAAGAGAGTCACAGAAAACCGTTCTAAGAATCGCCAAAAGTTGAAAAAATATCTTCTCGTTTCGCGAGTTGGTCTGTTCATTCCCATCGCCTACAGTAACCATAGAATCATTTAAAAACAGACTGCCAATGTTCTGAATGATGAAAACGGTTTGCATTGGGATAATTTTGAGAGTTTCAAGAAAAACTGAGCGCATATTACCACGGTCGCGCGAAGTGCCACTCGGTGGGTCTCACCACGAAATCGGGTTTTTTGATTTTTTTTTCGCTTCTGTACAAGTTTTTCTGAGTTTTCAAGGTGAAACGGATAGAGAGAACAATTTGAAACGCAAACATAGTTAATTTGATGGAACTTGATAAATTTCTCATTGCGAATCGCCCATTTTCGTAATTTTCAACCAATTACACAAAATCAGTGAATTTTCTATGAAAAACTGTATAGTTTTGGTCGAATTTAGTATTCCTAGGTTTTAAATTGGTCCAAAACCAAGAAAAAAGCAAAAAAGCTAACTCCGTGACATGACCCGGCGAGTGCCACTTTGTGAGACCGCAGTGGTAAAAGAATTTTTGACGATATACTCTTTCAAAAAGTATTTTTACTCAATTTTTCAGGAGCCCTATATCGCGGCAACTCCCGAGTTCCACATAGCCACGGATGAACCATCAGGACGCCGGGAGAGGCTCAAGGCATGTGCGGAAGTTGTGCCATTCAACGATACCGCAAACCAACAAAAGATGAAGGTGTTCAGTGAAAAAGTGTGGCCTGCCGATTTCCTGCTTGCCACAAACTTGGAGCAGAGAATGAGTATCGGCAAAAACAAGAAAGTCATCAACTCTGCCTACCGGTTTCTGGCAGCTCGGACGCATGCTACAAGAAGAGTTATCTGTAAAACAGAACCTCGGGACATTGAAGAAGAAGAAGAGGACACTCCTGATGACCCAGACGATGAGGATTACAAGCCCGACCAACCTTTCGAAGAATACCCGGAGGAAGTCGCAGAGAGACGCACCAGAAGTTCGCGGAAACCGAAACAGGAGGTTGTCGGAATTGGTTTGGATGAAGATGAGGAGGCTCATGATGAAATTCTTGAGCAGCAACGAGACGAGACGCCAGGACAGGAGAACAGAGGGGAAGATCGGAAGCAGGAAGCACCGAAAAATGACACGAAGGGCGAGTATGTCGAAGTGTCGAGCGATTCAGAGCAAGAAGCGGAGGACGCGGATGACGACAGTGAGAAATGGTGTCTGGTGAAGGCCTCCAAGAAGTTCAAATAAATGGAGTGAGTTTTTTCAGTCTTTGCAACACCATCAAAAACAAAAAACGTTTTCAGATGGCTGAAGAAGAATATTATCTCCCAACAGTATGTCGCTCCTGATTCGAGAATCCGGATCTCCGAGAACCTCACATTCGACATGAACAATCAAATCCCTGCCTTCACGGATGTTCAAGGAGAAACTCTGGAGAAGCTTGTAATCCCGGAGGCTCTGGTTTACACCTACGCCGATGTGAACCATGTGGTCTACGACGAGTTCAAATTGAAGCAGGCGGTTGAATGGGGCGCCGAGAAGGGAAACTTGGTAAATGAGCTGCTGGCAAATTCAAAAGTGAATTGAGAATTGTTGCAGATCAAATGTGAATGTTGCTCGAAGGACAAGAACGCACCGTTTGTGAAGTCGTGTTATGGAAACATGAAGTGCCCTTGTTACCAAACCAACAAGGCGATGCAGGCACTTCAGAAAACCGGCGGAAATATCACGGAATTCGTGAGTTTTTTTTTTATTACAGCGGCCACTCAAAGTGGCACTCTGCGGGTCTTGCCATGAAATCGGTCTTTTGGGATTTTATCGAGATTCCCCTTTTTTCCATCCGTAGTTTCACAAAATCACGTTTCAGGGAACCCACACTCCCATTCTGTTCTACGACGGCGCTTCTCCGTTCTACGACACCGTGGGCTTTGCCTGCTCCGAACTCTGCGGATGCAAAGGGAAATGCAACAACAACGCTCTCATGATTGCCAAGAGCTATGCTTTCCCTTTGGAGATCTTCCGCAGAAACCTCAACATCGGATTTGAACTGCGATCTCCAGTTTTCATCCCAATTGGCACCCCATTCCTGGAGTTTCTCGGAGAGATTTCAAACCCGGACAATCCAGATAGCAGAAGAAGACATGGAGACGACCGGGGAGCAGACTACGCCTACCAATTGTCTGTGCCCGTTACTAAGGATGATGAGGATGATGACACTAAGGATGATGACACCAAGGATGATGACACCAAGGATGATGACACTAAGGGTGATGACAGATGGATCAAATTCGTCCTGACACATAAGCATTGGACGCCGAAGTATGCAAAGTTGCTCGAAGAAATTTTGAAGATGACTTTTATATGCAATCCGAAAACGTATGGCAACGCCGCAAGGACAATGAGCCACTCCTGCTCGCCAAACTGCGAGATCATTCGAATCTACCAAAAGAGTCTATCACCGGCTCATTGTCGCTTGGTAGTCGTCACATTGCAAGACATCCCCCCAGGAGTTCCCGTTAGTTTTTTAAACGTTTTTTTAACCCATTCTACTTCCAATTTTACAGTTGACAATTGACTACGGGAAGAAGTATATCGAGGACCATCTGGGAGATAGATGTCAATGCGGAACGTTCGCCTGCGAGAATGGCCCGGATTTCCACAAGTATGAGACGTTCGACATAAGAATGGTGAGAAATATTCAATAATTTTTTTCGTTTTTCAATCAAGTATTCACAGATCGCTCTCTCCCTCCTCCATTTCTCAAAGAAGCAAATGGAGGTGTACAAGAAGACTGTGGCGAGTACCCCGGAAGATCTTGTTAATGCAGCCAAGAAAGAAGCAATTGAGCACAAGGAGTTCATCCGTGATTTGGAAGAAAAGTTTCGTGCAGCACAACTCGAGAAACTCGAGGACCAAAAAAGAATGGTTTAACTCGCTAGACAAAGCTCATATTCCTTCTAAGCCTGCTATCATTTCTTTTGTTGTGTTGTGTTTTTCTGATTATTTTTTTGTTTTTTTTATTCAATTTACTCATCGTTGACTCTGTTGTAATGTGTTTTCTCTTTATTTGTTGTTTTTTAGGTCTCAGTTTGAAAAACGAGGTCTTTTCGGATGATCATCACATTTTTTTACTGCCTTTCAAATGTCATACATTCATTTCTCATCTCGATTTCCATTTTTTGAAAGTTCCAATAAATTTATCTTTTTTCAATCTTTGTCTGAGTTCTTCATCTCCTATGATAAATTCTCGTACGATGCAAATGCTTTTGCAATCGAGTTTCTGCACAAAAATTAACAAATGTTATATACCGAGATTACGACCTCCCGCCTCCAAACTTCTCAAACTTTCAGATTCTCAATAAGCAATGGAGAATTGAAGAAGACAGATTCGATTATCCGACTCCCCATCCCCTTCCACGTAGATACACTGTAATGCATACAAACGGACACGATTCCCAAACGATTATTGGAGATTTTATTGTCGCACACTCGCTCGGCGAAGGCAAGAAAGCCCCCACTCCCTCTCACAGTTTTTCCTATTGATCAGTTTTGGTACACGTGTTCTTTTCTTACGCTTCTTACGCTGTTTTTGCAAAGCCGTGTCTCGTCTTGTCTTGTTTCACTCGTTCTTTTTCTAATTCTGACCGCTAATTTCCGAAAACTAACTGAAAGTTTACTTCAGCCAGTATGGCTGACTCGGGGAAACTTTCGTACTACATCGTCAGTGACGACAGAAAGATGTAAGTTTGAGAATACCTCAATTAATCAAAACATTCGCTTCAGCTTCTTGAAAATCACACTCGATGTGATAACATTCATGTTAACTAATAAAAGACCAACTCTCAAAAATTATGAGAACCCCGTTTTCATCATCACCGACACGAGCGCCGATAAACCCACTGCGAAACTATTCCGTATCGAAGGCACAGCTGATCAGTTCAAGGATTACTTTGGGGACATTATCCCAACGCATGTTAGCCAAATCAATCTTCGTGGAAACATTGTTCTCCCGGTGAAATCGTCGTATCTTGCGAAGAACTCGGTGAGCTAGTTCGAATCTGCACATTAACATGGAGATTCTTTAGGGCAATCACGACTTCTTACGTTCCTTCGAGTATCATATGAGTGTTTCAAAGCAGTTCAATTTTGGAATCTCGGAATCGTCGGTTTCAAGTCAAAGGCGAAACTGCGATTCGGTTGGATTCTATACTCCACTTCAAGCTCCATACAAAACAGATTCTCCGGGGTTTCCAGTCAGCGGGATTCCTCTTCCGACGAATGCTCTGCCAATCGAAAGCTATTCGCCACAAGGAACACCATTTGAGATGCCTGTTGGTTGGGAAAACTTGGAAAAACACTCGTCTCCAGTACTGCCAACTGTGCGTGACGGTGACAGACACCATGAGCTGCAAGCACGTGTTACCAAGAAAGACGAAAATTGGAGAACATTGTCTCTTGCTTCCCGAGGAGACAACTCGCATACAGTCCAGAAGAGAACGACTCAACACGCAGATCACGATGCTCGTGTGCCCAGAACTGGCAGATTGGCTGGACGGGTAGCATTCCCAAGCTGGAACAGAAATCATCGCTCGCCAAAACGAAGAACCCCTATTTCAAACCGTTTGGGGTACTATCTGCCGTTCTACACTGGTGTCAATGGTGACGAAGAGGTTGCGATGTCTAGTGAGTGACCGGTGAGAAGTATTACGATAGAGTGACTTTTTCAGAGGCAATGACAGTACAAACTAGTGGCGATTTGAGAAGAAAGTACTGTAGTATGGGCAAAGAGTTCCGTGAACAAGCGGATATCGTTCTGCAGCAGAAATTTGATATCCCGGTGAGTTTAGGGAGAAAGGATTCGGGAGGGAGCAAGTTTCTGTTTTAGTCAAGATGCGAGTACTGCCATAAGAGCTTCAACGGGAATAGTTACATTGGACACGTGCTTTCATACAGTCACATCATGAAGGTGAGCTATAATTCATGAGATTGGCTACGTGGATATTTCAGAGCTGGGATTGTGGAATTCGGTACTCTCGAGTCAACGACTTCGAGGAGATGGAGGACCTGTTCGAACGCACAGAAGAATGTCTGAATTCTGAACGCTAAATGATCCCGTCTAAAATCTCCTCCCACTTCTCACTTCTTCTTTCTTTCTGGGTTTCTTTCAAGTCCTGGGCTTTCTCCGGAACATTTTCACTGTCTTCTCAATAATCATAAAACTGTCGTTTTCTCCAAGTTCCCCCAGCGCAGACAACACAGGGCTCAATTGCACCATCTGTCGTTTTCGCTAATCTCGCTCCTCCTCCTTTCAAAAACGTTATTCCTTCACTTTAGCCTGTTTTCGGTTGATTTATTGGTTATCTTTCCTTCATCTCGAATGTTTCTGACAACTCAAATGAAATTTTGGAATTGGGAAACAAGAATTCGAATGATTCCAAACCAGACAATACCATTAACAGTCCGGCCACGTTGTTTTTTATCACATGTAAAAATACGAACACCATAGTCACATTTCATATGCATTTCAATGATGATTCTGATCGTTGATGATTTAACAAACCATTTCCTTCTCGAAGCCTAGAAAAAATGACTAGAATATCATAAAATCCTTTTGAAATGCCTGCTTCTTCCCCCATCCCTCCCCTCAAAACGCCGAGCAAAACGAACCCCATCATTAGCCTATAAAGTCTTCCTTCTCCTGCTCTTTTTCTTGCCATTTCGTCATTTTTTCCATCGATACCAAGAAATTCTTTCTTTTTTGGAGCTTTTTCGGCGCCTTCTCGGCATTTTTCCTTCATTTTTTCTCATTCAGATAAGATTTCTCATTCTACCGGTACACTCTACTGATCTCAAGATGATGGACGAAATCATCGCAATGATAACTATATTCGTCGTGTCTTTCGGCGGAGGAGAACTTCCTATTATGGTGATGATATCTATTCTTTCTAGAAAAAACAGAGTGGTTTTAGGTGGGAAGATGCGCGAAGCGTAAAAGGTTCCAAGCCATGAACAAGTACATTACGTCTTTCTCGGCTGGCGTCTTCATCGCCCTTCTCTGTGCTAATCTCCCGGAAAGTTTGTGAGTTTTCCCTCTTTTATCGAAATTTGGACAAATCGTATCTAAGGTCAGTCAATCTTCTTTTTTCAGTGAGCTCGCTACCGAATTCCGCGCTAGATATCATCCGAACACCAATCTCCCTGTCTTCCCATTGTTCCTGCTTTTTGGAATCGTGCTCATATGCATTGTACACTATGGAGATGTGAGTTCGCACTGTTTTTTTTCAATCAATTTTTATATTTCAAATAAAAAACTCAGGATATCCATGGGCACAGTCACAGTGGTGAAGAAGGAGTCCCGATGCGGGAGATAGGCTCCGTCGTCGAACAGCATCACTCTCGTCCGCCGACCTCTCTTAGCAGAACCAGTGTCACTTCTGCAATCAAGAGCTTCAAAGTGTATTTGACAATGATTACCATTCACTCGTTGATCGAGGGCCTTCCGATTGGGGTGAAGGTGATTTTGGCGGTGTTCTGCAAATTTGGAATAGTTGGTTTCAGCAAAGCGACGTCTGGGCTGTTCTGGTGCCAATGTGCTTTCACAAGTTCACCGAATCCATGTCTCTTGGATTGATTGGAACAAGCGCTGATGGTGTACGTTTGACAAATTAAATAGAAAGAGCTTAGCCAGCACTTTTTGTGGTTTTTTGATTGAAAAGTGTCGACGAAATTAGGTACTGCGCGAGGTGACCCTTGGCGGGTGTCGCCACGAACTCAGTTTTCTGGTGTTCGGGTCTGATTTTCTTGTTTTTTCATGGTAAAATCTGATAGGGAAAACGATTCGGAGCATTGAAATAGTCAATTCGGCAAGAATCATTGAGTTTTCAGAGCAAATTTTGAGATTTTGAGTTTTTCGCAGAAAAATTACAACGATTGGTAATTTTCAATGAAAAACTGACTAAATCTAGTCAAATCAACTATTCCAAAGTTCCGAATTCTCTCTTCTTTTCGTTTTTGAAAAGAGCAAGCCGCGAAGAAATGTGTGATGTTGTCAAGCAGTTCACAGCCGTGTTTGACACATCATACTAGGCGCTTTTTTCTTAATTTGACCTAGAATGACCAACGCTGACTCCTCTTGAAGGTTACAAACACTCACATTCCAGGGAAACGTCTTCTCTCTCATCCTCGCGTATTCGGCAGCAACTCCTGTCGGCATCGCCACTGGTTTCTTGCTGAAGTCCCTCGAATCCAACTGGTGCGTCGATCTCGCTATCCTTGCTGTCCACGGAATCTCCAATGGTGCCATTCTCTTCATCACTTTCATCGAGGTACTTGAATTACTCGTCGCACAGTCTGAAATTAGTAATTTTAGCTTTTGGTTCCACAGTTGGAGGGAAGTGTTCGTCAATTCAGCTATAAGATGGTGTTCTTGTTCTTCGGCTGGTTTCTGTCGATCGTCACATTTACCACGTCCACCGGAGTTGAGCACGGGCATGCACATTAGTTTTCCTACTTTTTCTAAGGCGAATTCCCCGTTTCTTCTACTCTGTTTTACTTCATCTTCTCTTAATTGCCATCATATCTTTCTGATGAACAATTTCAGCTCTATCATCTTTTTTTCGAATCCCATTTCACATTTTGGCGGCTCTTTGGCGGCCAATCCACACCCACGTAAGTGGTTTTCATTAGCTGAAAGAGCTGTACAATGGGCGGTTTATCGGTTGATAAGGGAGGACGTGTGGGTTGAGAAAAAAGATGGGAAGAGGGATTGAAAAACTGAAACATTGAGACTATCTGCTGTGTAGCTGTTTTGAGTTGAAAATCTAATCTCTTTGCGTTAAGTGCAAAAACATGTCTAGAGAGGCAGCTGTTGTTGAATTAGTATCGTAAACGTCTAGCATAAAACCTAGTCGCTGGATGACTATCCAACCGTACATTGCTCGTTTTCGCGTTTCTAGCAATCGATTACAATGCAGTTCCTCCACGTACCACAAATTCCCAGGGTTCATTGAAATGCTAACATTTTGTACGACCTAGCACACACTCTCTCGCTTACCCCAGCGATTCGTCTCCGCACAAGCGCCCCTATAAGAGTACGGGCTGGTATTGTCTTTCTGTATCTGCTCCGTGTCATTCGGTTTTTCGGAAGACGCGGCAGGCGCGAATTAGCAGCAATTCTAGCAGACGCGCGTGAGCAAGTGCGAAAAAAGTGAGGGCAATAATTGAGTCGGTTTTCTTGCGGAATGCCTGTGGTTTTGAGAGTTTTGCGTGAGAACTCAGATATTTTTTCGTTAATTTTGCGCAAAATTTAGCGTTCAGTTATTGATAAACATTTGGGAAATATGAGAAGTTGCCTGGAGTGTTGTTCCTTCTTTCCGCAATTCTACGCATACCGACTAAACCATTTGTTTTGCTGCAAAAATATTGGTTTTCCCTCTCTTTCTTTTCCAGCTTTTCCCCGATTTTCTATTTCTTATCAATTCGCCACTTTTCCCTTATCTCTTCACGAAAATCCATTATAAGCTTTGCCCATCTTTTTTGAACGATATAAAACAGCTCACCAAGACTCGCTCTCTTTTCATCTTCATTCTCGCGTGTTTCTGCAGGGTACCAAAGCGTCAATCGTCTCGATTCCCTGATTCCAAATCGCCATGCATGGGATTCTGAAGCTCGGATGTGCCTCGGCAATCTTCTTGACCAATATGGGATCCGCTGTGATCACATTCTACGTGAGTATCAACTCCTTCAATCCATTGCTCAGCAAACTCTTCAGGTCATCCGGATGGCGATGGCTCACTGGGCGTCTGCAGCAATCAGTGCTTCCAACTGCACAATCGCCGGAATCTTCTTCGGGATCGTCTTCCTGCTTCAACTACCGGAGATCGCGTGAGTTGTCTCTTTCCTTCTCAAGCTTCCGTTCTTGTTTCAGCCCTGCCGAAGCTGCTATCGTCGCCAACCACAAGTTCAACTCGCCAGTCCCGATCGGAGGCTCCTCTCTGTTTGCCGGTATCCTCTTGGTGTACTCCATCGAAATGGTTGCTCGGGTAGGCAGCTGAAAGTAGATGATAATTTCGAATGTCTAGTTTTCAGTGGTATAGTCAACGTCACAACATGACGATGCACGGTCACAGCCATGACATGCCGCTGGTTCCGAGGTAATGTCTCGGGGTTATTTTTCAGCGCAATCGGGAATTTTTAGAGTCGCCGACAACGAGAACAATGTGCGCGAGGACGACAACTCTCCGGTCGTCAAGGTGCCCACGATCGTGAAGTATGGGATCTTCGCTCTTTTGATGTCTATACATTCTTTTACCGAGGGGATTCCTCTCGGATACAAAGTACGGTTTCATGAGAGAAGTGTCAATTCTAATTCGATTTTCAGAAGAACCGGGATGAAGTCCTCGCGTTTTTCTGGCCCCTGATTATCCACAAGGTTCTCGAAGCGATCTCCGTTGCATGTGCGGGACAACACGAGAGACCCGTAAATTATCCTACGCTCTATTATCATAAAATCTAGATTTCTAGCATCTCGCCTTCATCGGAAGCACCATCCATGCCTCCATGACCCCACTGGGAGCACTGGCCGGATATGTAATGGGTTCTCTGGAATCGTCTCTCGGCGCTGACATCCTGATGGTCTTTTTGATGGGGTCGTCGACCGGAGTACTCCTCTACATACTTTTTGTCGAGGTAAACTTGTCTCTTTCTGATTTTACAAACTAAAACTCACATGTTTCAGGTTTTCGTCCCGGAGATCGCCAATGCCGCCACATCCAACGGAATCAAACTTGTGTGTTTGGTGATTGGATTCGGTATTACCCTGGCCACAACTGTCATCATTCACTTGTTGGAATCCGATCTCTGAAACGAAGTGACAATTGTGGACGAAACGTCACTTGGATTCTTTCACAGCTAATCACTGTTCTTTTGTGTTATTCAAATCGGTTTTGGTATCTTTTTTTTGTAATTGTAATTGTTTCGTGGTTGACTGGTTGGTCGCTCTACTTTTATATACTTTTCTTTTCATGGTTTTCTATGTGAAATTTCGATAAACACTTTCCTAGGAATTCTGAGTTGTTTCGTTAGCTCAGTACAAGCTCAGTTTAAAAGTGAAATACTTACTTTTTGAAGTGTCTTCTTTGTGCAGGCGATGTGCATTTTTTTCCGTCGATTCATCCACATCCAAAATGAGCGATTTTCTGTTCTCTACGACGCAGTGTTGCTGGCTGTAAAAAGAACGAAATACCCACGGAAAAACTCAATTTCGGAACAAATTATCAGAAAAATTTACCCGGTGACGAAAAACAGGCGTCGACGATCTGTGTGGCATTTTTGTGGAGCGGTGATGACACCAAATCGAAGTAATCTTATTCACAATGAGTTTCGGAGCAGAATAGACTTCGAAAAGGTGGAATTCTTATAAGAAATCAGGGAGAAAACAGAAGATTATGAGTAAAATTGTGCAATTAACAGTCCGCAACATGCATCGGTGTGTTTGCGGACTTAGGCCATCTCGCTGAAGGCGTTCGCTCGGTCCCCCGTTCAGGACGAAGACCGCAACGCGTGCCGCACGCGAGCGGTTCGCCCCGAAAATTTCATACCTATTCTCCTGTTTCCTCCCCATTTTCCCGACGAAATGAACTTTTTGAAGACTTTTCTGCTCAAAATGCCATAGTGAATAGGATTGCTTCAATTTGGTGTCACCGTTGCTCCACAAAAATGCCACACAAATCGTCGACGCCTGTTTCTCGTCACCGGGTAAATTTTTCTGCATATTTGTTCCGAATTGGAATCTTTCCGTGGGTATTTCATCATTTTTCAGCAGTACTACGTTCAAGAGAACATGCATTGGCCCAGTTCGTCTATGGAAAGGACAAAACAACGCAGAAATGAAGAGCAAATGGTGAGTTTTTGATGCTATCAACAAAATTCACTGAAAAGTGAGAATCCTGTGATGCCTACCAACTCGAGAGTCCGTTTCCGTGATTGGAACATGTTTCCAGAGGATTGATGACTTGAGCGTCTTAGAAAGAGGCCTGTGATGATGGCTCCCTCAGTTTTCGCTGTGCTAGATACGAAAATATTCACTAAAGTATAGTCAACCTCAAAGATCTAGATCATATTTACTTTAGTTTAGAAAAAATCACTAATTACCAATATTAGTTATTCTAATCCGTTTTGAAATTCATTTGCATACTGATCTACGGACATGCCAGTATAAAAAGCGTCTCCGATCTGTTATATTCACAGTGTTTCAGAAACACTTCCCCTGAATCTACCCACCCAACTAGTACTTGATCGTCCGCAATGGAGCGTAAAAATAAATCAGAAGCACGCCCGTCTCACTATGAGAACGGAAAGAGGCCCGAATTGGTAAGTGTGCACATTAGACCTAGACCAAAAATGGGAAATGATTCGTTTCAGGATCAGAAGAAGGAGCAGGACCGTAAGGAGGCCGAACAAAAGAAGGACAGCAACAGAAAGTAACAACCTTTCCTTTTTTTTTTGCATTTTTGGCTAATGTTGAATGAATGCTTTCAAATTTATACAGTTTCTTTGAAGCAACCAGTAACTGTTCACATTTACCAAGAAAACATTTCTCAATGTGGACTAACTTCTGAAATGAACCCGAGCTGTCTAAAAGACCAAATCGTGAACAAAAAAGGGGAGTAATCAAGAATCGAATCTTTGATCACTTTTGATGCAAACATCAGGTACAAACCCCCGTAGAGCGAACCCCGCAAACTAAAAAGTTTTATAGCCTATCGTAACTTTTGTACGACCGTGTTTATAAGCCAAAAGATGAAGCCGTTTCTTCAGAGTTTCTCAACTGTCAACCAAATGAAGTCTTCGCTTCTGTATTCACTTCTATTCCTTTGCCTCTGCTCCAATCTCCAAAAGAATCTGGAAATGGGAGTTGCCCAAGAAATTAGAGTTGCCGCTCCATCTGGAATCGACAGTATCGACGCAGTTGTCCCAATCTACCACCAAAACCGACCAACTCGCACCATGTCCCGTTCCCTGGTCAAAAACTCGAAGAGGGGAAACTCTCCTCCACATGTCCCTACCCCATACCCAAAATAATTTCAATTGTTTTGGGTATTGGGCACGTTAACCTGATAATTTCTTTAATCTAATGAAAGTTATTTGAGCATCACCAGTTGTTCACAATTACGTTACTGTTCGTTCCAATATTTTCCAGTCATTTTTAAACGTCAGTGAACTGAATTCGATGTGGTGAGGCTCCAGCGACCCCACACAGGTTGAAAACTAAGGCGAATTAATGAACGATGATGATGACGAGATCTTGATCTTCTGAAATTTCTGGGAGAATCAGAAAGACAAACAGGAGCTCAACTATCTTTGTGTTCTCCCAAATCGCTTAACATTCTTCGAGAGCTCACATTTTTGATTTTGTACACAGCTAGGTCCCCCGAATTCTTTCTCACCAGTTTCTTAGAAGCAGCTGCCATGAACCTTGTACTAGTTCTGTTGCGCACGTCTGTAGAGTCACTCGGAGAAGCAACTCTCCGAACATCTGTTTTATTAGGCCAGATGTTGATTACGGTACTCGGAAAGACGGGCTGTGATAAATTGTTTATTGATTCATTGAAGCTTGTTTTGATACAATAGGTGAAGGGTGATTGGAATACATGTTGTAGAAGAGAAGGAAATGAGCAATGAACATGAGGGGCGAGAGACAGGGGAAGAAAATGTTTGAGGTAGCTAAAATGGGTATTTGTTTGGGTTGAAATAAGTTGGACCGAGGAGCCGACCGAAGTTCACCTCAAGGAGATTATTGTGATGGGCAAGTACAGATTGGTTGGAAGGCTCGGAGAAAGGGATCTGGGTGACAGGGATGAACTGCTGAGGCTGGGAAGTTGACGGTTGGTTATACGGGTAAAAGTGAGGATGATGGTTGTATTCTGGAGCCTGGGTGTAACGGATATCGTACTGAGGGTGGGGAGCAAAACATGGGTTGTAGAACTGAGGATGCTGGGGGTGTTCTGGAGCATGGAAGAGATGAGGGTGAGGGGTGGGATGCTGAACTTGAGGTCCAGGGACATTGGGAGTCATGTGAGTGTAAGAATCGAAGTGGTGCGGGTGGTGAGGGAACTGGTCCGATTGAGGAAAGTTCTGGAAATTAGAACTTTGGGTAACGTACGGGTTGTATTGGTTCTCGGGGAACGGTGGGAAAGGGTTCTGAAAGTTCTGAGGAGCTGTCGGCTGCTTCTTGGTCTTAACCGGCTTCTTGGCACGGCTTTTCTTCGCTGGCGGTTGGGCGACGGGGGAATCAGACCGACGGAACTCCTGCCAGCACTGGCTCAACAAAACTTTGGCAACGGGTAGCTTTTGAAGGGTGTCTATCGCACTGGCAAGTCTGTCTCTGCTGAGTGGCTCCGGCAGTTTCACTCCACCGGTGTCACTGCTCGCAGAGAGGACTTCTTTTGTGACATCAAAGAAGTCGAAGTAAGGTGGGCCGTTTGTGGCCGACAGTGGCTTCCCAGATTCCTAAAGCCATACATTTCATTTCAGAAAAAGAAAAAAATGAAATTACCCCTAAAGCCGCCACGCATTTCTCGAGGTGGTCCATGTAGTGGATTGTAATAGCCAGGATCTGGCCGTTGGTGACCTTCTTTCCTTTATACATTTTTGGAATGTGACTGAAACATCAAGATGTACCAGTGAGCAGTATAAAGAAAGTTAACTTACTTTTTGAGATTGGACAAGTACTCTGTCGGAACAGGATTTGCATTCATGTTGACAGGATTTCCGTTTCCGGGCTGCTGCTCCATTGCAGATCAAGAGAATGGTAATAATTGTGAGTGTGATGAAGACTGCTATGTGAACTCGGGCGGGGTGAGTGTATACGGTCCAGAAGCAATCACTGTAATCTCTGTGAGTGGCGTGCGAAAGCGGCTTATCCAGACGCGGTCTCAAATTACATCGCCAGACGCGCGTGTGCGGCTTGTTCTTTGTACGCAAGGGAGAGTTTGCAAAAAGAGGAAACTATAGAAGAAGAGTAATTTTTCTGTACATATTGTCTGCCAGTTTTTGTCAAGGACTTACAATACTTTCTATTTGGAGTTCAGGAAAAAATTAGGATTTGAAATCATTGTGGGATTGGAATGAAATTACAACAGTACCCATTTTTCAACCCGTTTTTCGGCGCTGTTGGTGCTGTAGACATGGCGATTTTTATAGAAAAAGCTCGGTGCGTATCAATTTTCGATCACTGACCCGAGAACCAAAGTGATACCGACAGTGCTCTAGATTCTCGTTTTCCTGTTTTTCCGCTTCGGCACTAACGATCAGTCCTGGAAGGACGGTCATACAAGACCAGCCTTCACAAAACCAATAACTAGTTCCAAGAAGGGATCATACTACAGTTCTAAGACGTCTAGGTACTGCCGGTGGTTTGTCTCATCGAGCGATTTCGTCTATTTCTAGTTTTTTCGTAATAAAACTTACAGTGAGAAGCCCAGCTCCTCTGCACCGGTGAGGTACGCAGTGAAACGTCTTTCCTTCTTCTGTTCATCACCACTTTGACGAAAGAAGCTTTGCTCGTCAAAAAGACTCAAGATTTGTTCATTCGGTTGCCGAAATTCTCGTTTGGTGGATTTCACCAGCATCTCCTGGTTTCTTGACGTGATCATGATGTTCTCCTAGTTGACATCAACGTGTTCGTGGTCCCTTACTTCCTGAGTCCTGCTCCAAATCCATTTGCCAGTTTGAACACTGTTTTTGTAGTCAGCGACCCGGCGTCAAAGCAATAGTCACATTGAGCTTGATGATCTTCTCTGTGTCATTGCTTAGAATCTTTTCTGAGCTGGGGAAGTCTTGTCAGACTGTTTTTGTCTATTTCCTCAGAGTCTCCTTCTTTTTTCATGCCAGACTTCGCCTCGACATGGATTTTTCCTGGAAAAACAAGATTTCTCACAAATCTGGACCGATTTTTCGGCACAAATAAGAACAAATCACGTTAACAGAGCATTTTTGAGTTGTTGAAACTTTGGAACACAAGATATGAGTGTCGAGAGCAGCAATTCAGGCAATTCCGATATTTCTGCAGTGGAGAGTATCTGAAAAAATGTTTTTCGCCTTTTTACCGCAAGAATCAAGACGATTTTAATAAGAAAGATGTAGTATATCTCATTTAGTACTTGACGCTTGAAAAGAACGAACAATTCGGAAGAAAACCCCGTAGTAACATGAAGAAAATTTCAAAAATGTGATGATTTTTGGATGTGAGAGAGTATTTTGGTGGAGAGTGCAGACATTTTGGTCCGCAATTGCGTGTGTGGTGGTTGCGGAACGCGTTGATTGCAGACTGCAGACAGGATACTGTAGTTCGCAGTCATTTACGCATTTTTTCAAAAATGCTTCGATGAAAAAAAAATTTAGGAAGATTTTCACAGATCCTCAAATTTTTTTTTCGCTAAATCCTCTCCTAAACATCTGTAAAATGTATCTGGAACTCGATTAGACTATATTTGGGTCATATCGTAGCTAAATTCGTAGAGAAAACTGACGTAATGAAAGTATGTGATTAAATTTTCTCTTCGGATGTTTTTCTCTACTTTTTTTCTCAAAAAACTAAACTGACCATGTGAGAGAGTACTGTACGCAGTCATTTACGCACATTTTCAAAAAAACTTTGGAGCAAGAAAATTTGGCAGGTTCCACACGGAAAGCTGTTAACCTCTTGCAACAAGCACTAAACTAGCCTAAACTGCGGAAAGCATGAAGCTCAGGCTGTGGAGCAACCTGAAAAAATGAAAGTCTCCGGCTGTAATTTATTTGCCGGAGACTTTTCATTTTTGTTTCACAAAAAGATCGTTTCCGTGTCGTCTCCGTCGTTTTGACTATCGTTCGCTTCAAGATTCCTGTGGTGTTTGCTGATCACTGCGGTGATGTAGTCTCGGTGATGCTGTAGTCGTCGCTTCTCTACCACCGCTACCAAATCCAAAGTTGCGACCAACAGGACGACGTTCCTAGAGAGACGTACAGCTGGTTGATGACTGAAAATTCGTACACTGATATTCTCACGTGGCTCACAAATCTTACCGTATCCCAGCTAATTGTCTCTTTCTCTACGTTTTCTGTTTTTCATCACTTTGACGAAGGAAGCCTCGATCGTCCAAAATACTCAGAATTTGTTCATTCGGTCGCAAAAATGCTCGTTTGGCGGTTCCCATTAGTCTCTCCAGGCTTCTCGACGTGCTCATGACGTTCTTCTGATTGACTTCTCCAAGAACTTCTTCAGTCTTTTTATGAATCCATTCCACCGTTCTCGTCGTTACAAACATGGCGTCGAAGCAACCTTCGTATTGAGCTTGACGATCTCCTCCGTGTCATAACTTGGAATCTTCTCAGAGCTGGGAGAAATCCCGTCAGATTGTTTCTCTTCCTTTCCTCAGAGTCTCCTATTCTTCACAAGCCAGAATTCGCCTTGGCGATGATTTCTCCTGGAAAAACAAGATTCCTCACAACTACTGACCAATTTTCAGGCACAAATAGGAAAAACTAACATTAACAGAGCATTTTTGAGTTTGTTGAAACTTTGTAGCACAAGACATGAGAGTTGAGAACGTCAATTGGAGCAATTCCCATATTTTTGCTGTGGAGAGTATCTGAAAAAATGTTTTTCGCCTTTTTACCGCAAGAATCAAGACGATTTTAATAAGAAAGATGTAGTATATCATTTTTAGTATTTGACGCTTGAGAAGAGCGAACAATTCGGATGAAAACCCCGTAGTAACATGGAGAAAATTTCAAAAATCAGATGATTTCGGGATGTGAGAGAGTATTTTGGTGGAGAGTGCAGACATTTTGGTCCGCAATTGCGTGTGTGGTGGTTGCGGAACGCGTTGATTGCAGACTGCAGACAGGATACTGTAGTTTGCAGTCATTTACGCACTTTTTCAAAAATGCTTCGATGAAAAAAAAAATTAGGAAGATTTTCACGGATCCCAAAAAATTTTTTTGGCTAAATCCTCTTCTAAACATCTGTGAACTGCTTCTGGAACTTGATTAGACTATATTTGGGACCTTTAGTAGCTAAATTTGTAGAGAAAGCTGACATAATGAATGTATGCGACTAAATTTTCTCTTCGGATGTTTTTCTCTACTCTTTTTCCAAAAAAAAAGTAACTGACCATGATCCACAATAGCACAAACAAGTCTTCTCGGAGGGAACAGTGGTAGATAGTCTATTCTGTCTTATCGCTGCATAGAGCTGGTGAGCAAGTCGATGTTGCTTCTCTCCAAAACCATTGTGTTTTCCGACGTCGTACTGGGATCAAGACATTTCTCAAGTGATGAGTGTGATTGTGAACCGCCAGACCAAGCACACCCCTTTTCCAGTGGCTTTCCGTTGAACGATCAGATTGCTGATGACTCTCGGGCAATTGTGGTGACTATGGTTCTTGAGACGTCCTTATATGCGGTAGATCTGCGATTTCATTTTCTTTTTTCGTAATTTGTCAGACAACTCACCCACTATTTGCTTCCAGAAGTGAAAAGCAGGTGCTCCACTTGTCGACCAGTTTGCTTTGATTCTTGGAGTCGATGTTTCATAAACATATGCCACTGTGAAGATGACTATCTCAAACACACCAACATTCCTCGAGCAGCATTTTACATGATACTGCTAACGGATATCTTGTTGCTTTCGTTTCTTTCTTCAGCGGCGTGTTCAGCATTTCTCAAAGTTTTTCCGACTTGCTGCACTCGGGATCCATCAGCTCCTTCTCGCTTCCAACCGTCTCTCATATCATTGCCAAGGAGCAAAGTGAGCTGTCGATCGTGGGGAATGGCGTGGCTTCCGAACGGAACGATCTTGAGCATGAAGGTATCTTGCCAGTTTTCACTCTGAATCCTCCTCAAGCCACGACCGTTCCTCTAGGATGTGATTTCTAGTCGTCTTTCCTCCACAAGCCAGCATGCTCCTTCACGATGACTCCCCCTGGAAAAACACGGTTTTCCAAATTCTCGACCAAATTTCGGTCACAAATATCAAAAACGTACATTCAAAGTGTTTCTTCCAGTTTCTCGCAGTTCCGGAACACTCGATATTGTGCCAACAGCAATTCTTCAGGGGATTCCATTGTTTGTTGAGCTGGGGGAGCAATTTTCGCATTGAGCTTGACCATCTCCTCCGCTTGAAATCTTTTCTGAGCTGGCGAAGTCTCCTCAAATCGTTTCTGTCCATTTCCTAAGAGTCTCCTTCTCTTTTCATGCCAAACTTTTCCTCGACGATGATTTCTCCTGGAAAAACAAGATTTTTCCCAAATCCTGACCGATTTTCAGGCACGAATATGAAACACTAACATTATCGTAGCATTTTCGAGTTTGTTGCAGCGTCGGAACACAAGGCATGAGAGTTGAGAACGTCAAACCGAGCGATTACCATTTTTTGCTGTGAAGAGTATCTGAAAAATTGTTTTTGGTGACGTAACCGCAAAAATCATGGCGATTTCAATGAGAAAAATGTAGTACTTCTCATACACTGTATGATCCTTTAAAAGAACAAAAAATTGGGAAAAAACCCCGTCGTAACATGGAGAAAATTAAAAATATTCGCTGATTTTCGGATGTGAGAGAGTATTCTGGTGGAGAGTGCAGACATTTTGGTCCGCAATTGCGTGTGTGGTGGTTGCGGAACGCGTTGATTGCAGACTGCAGACAGGATACTGTAGTTTGCAGTCATTTACGCACTTTTTCAAAAATGGTTTGGCGCAAAAAAAATTTAGGCAGTTTTTCACGGATCCCCAAAATTTTTTTTTGTTAAATACTCTCCTAAACATCTGTAAAGTGCTTCCGGAACTTTATTAGACTATATTTGGGGCTTCTGGTCGCTATTTTTGTAGAGAAAGCTGACATAATGATTGTATGCGACTAAATTTTCTCTTCGGATGTTTTTCTCTATTTTTTTCAAATAAACAAACTGACCATGATATACACAACAGTAGCACTGATGATCCTCGCAGCATGTGCGAGTGTGTGGGCAGCCGGACCAATCGCAACCATTCTCCACTGGCGTTTTGTTAAAGTCGCTGATGGATCTTGGGTGACATCCGTGGTGGAGACTAACGACGAAGTTGTATCAAATGCAATTTTGAAAGTGAGTATGGTAGTCGACACGTCCCCAATTGCGCTAGATCTGCATTTTTTTGTATCTCGTCATCACTGGTCAGACGCTTAAATTAAAAAAAAACACGAAGCTCCAGCTGTGGAGCAAACTGAAATAATGAAAGTCTCCGGCTGTGATTTATTTGCCGGAGACTTTCGCACTTTTTTTCACAAAAAGATAAATGATTATCATTTCCGTGGCGTGTCGCTCGTATTGCTCATCGTATCGCCTCCCGGTGTTGCTCGCAGCTCACTGCGGTGATGTAGTTTCTGCGAAGTCCGTGTTTCCATCGTGTAGCCATCCCAGTGCACGACGAATTTGCTTCTTTGAGTATATGAACTGCATGCCTGTCGACGGGCAATTCGTCGGAACAGATTCAGTCGTGGGGCCACAGTAGGAACCTTCGATCTTCTTCTTGTTTCTGTGAGATATCTGTGGTCTTTGTCGCATCGATAACTTGAGTGTAGCAGGACAAACGCCTGACGAGTGGCTTCGTGATGTTCTGAGGATTTTGACAGTCATGAGCGAGTCGTCCTGGTGCTGGATGTAACGCCGAGAGCATCAATATATTTTCTCAGGGTTTCCGTCACGGTAGTCAGCAAACAAAAGACACCTGCAAGAGGAAACTTATGTTTGAGATCTAAATTGCAACAGAATGACTTACAGTTAGATGACTGGCTTCCCCAAGGACGAAAGCCATTCACATCTCCGACAGTGGTTCGAAGGCTCTTTCAGCTCCGCAGTCGTTGGAGGAATACCGTACAGTGTTCGAATTGATATCGTCGTTGCAACATCATTTGCGATGTTTTGAGCATCAAATCGATCTTCTAACCGTTGTCACCCGCTTCCTTTGATTTCAAGCAGATTGAATCTTTCGCCGAATCCTGGAAAATAACGATCTTTTTTGATGAAGTCGACTTTGCTGGCACAGAAGGATAAAAACTCACTGTTTCATGGATTTCTGAAGACTTTGACAGTATCTGAGCCTAGTGTATTCGTTGGTGGAGCTTCTCAGGACTGAAGTTGAATTTTTTGAGCCATTTGGAGTCTGAAAGCAATTACGTTCTTTGTTCTTGTTGCGGAATGGAGAAAACTGTGAATAAATTGTCTAACTAGTGACTCTTACTAAATATGTACCTTCATTCTCAACCAATTCGAAAACGGTATCAAAAGTATTCCGAATTTCGATATATTTCTATGATTTTTAAAATAAAACTTTTTCGTTGGCGACGAGAGAGTGAGAAATTGTAAGAGAGTGCAGACAATCGCTGTGCAACTTTGCGTGTAGGTGTTTGCAGACAAGATACTGTAGGACGCAGTCATTTGCGCACATTTTCAAAAATAGTAAAAAGCGAAAAAAATTTGGCTAGGAATCTCAAGGCAGTCCGTGAGATTTCTGGCTAGATCTGCGCTGAAACACCTGTAAATGCATCGACCGCTAAATTTCTCTTGATTTGGCCTCAAACTGCAAGTTAAACTAATATCCCAGCTGTCCGTGACTAAAACTTCTTTCCGGACAAGTTACTTCCCTTTTCTGTCAAAAAAGCAACTGACAGTGATATCCTCGACAATCCAATTGTTTTGCCACAAAGTTAATCGAAAAGCCGAGTTTCTTGAGCACAATGCTTTTCAGATTGCCATGATGTTCTTGTAATCCTTGCAACGAGCAATCGTTCCTTCCCTCAACAATGGCTGCAATATCCGACAAGTTGGAGATGTTTCCTCTTCTTTTTCTTCTTCTTCTTTGGCGAGAGTCTCCAAGGAGGGAACTTCCGGAGCTGATGGTACATTTGGTGATGCTCCAGACGTACTTCCTGCAGTGACAACGTTTTCGGCAACATTTTTTGTCAGTCTTGGAATTGGTGTTCGTGCCTTGAGGACGACAGTCAACGAGAGTTTCTCCGAGTTTGCAATTGAGATCACAATCTCCGCTTCAGCCTTTTCTCTGCAGAATTCACGGCGAGTGAGAGATGACGGCTCCTCCTCATGTTTCTCTTCTTTGACGAGAGACTTTAAAGACTTCCGGAGCTGATGGTGAATCTAGTCGTGCTCCAGACGCACTTCCAGCAGGAGCAACGCTATTGGCAGCTGCTTCAGTCTGGTCGGGAACATTGGACGGCAAAGGTGCAGGTTGTCCTTCCTCTGTGGGGGTGGTAGTCACAGAAGCCTCTCCCACATTGATAGTCGGAATGGGAGGATTTGCTTCAGATCCTTCAGTCTGGAAAACTGGACGAGTGAGTGGTTGTTCTCGCTTTTCTTCGGCGATAGACTCCAATGTTGGGACTTCAAGAACAGGTGTTGAACACTTCGACTCTTGAACCTTTGGAACAGCTTGCAAACTGCAACGAAAACGTGGATTTTCCCTCAACTAGCAGTTTTCTGACCTGGTACCATTAGTGTTCTTTGCTGGATCCGGTTTGTCACTGGAGTGGCGTCGTAGCAGCCGTCGCATTGAACTATATACTTCGTGTTCCGGTTTGGAAGCTTGCTTGAGATGTGGAAGTCTCCTCAGATTGCTGTTGTACATCTTCGCATCGTTTTCTTTGATCCACATGTCAGAATTTGTTTCCACGATAATATCTCTTGAAAAAACACAATTTCTCACATTTAGCGACCATTTTTCTTTGTCGTAATCATTAAAAACTCACATTCAAAGTATTTACTTCGATGGGGTCATGTTCCGGAACACTGGATCTTGTGGCAACCGTCAATTCCACTTTTTTGTGCTGTGGAATGCCTGTAAACCAAATTTTTAGCAAGAGTAGAGCAATAATGTAGCGATTTTGACAAAAAACTCAGCGCAACTTCTGTTCTCTATGAAACGCTGCAAAAGAACAAGCATTGTGAGATAAAATTAGCAAAAACGCGGAGAAAATTTTGAAAAACTGGGGATTTTTAGCGACGAGAGAGTCTTTGAATGGAGAGTGTACAGAGAAAGAGAGAAAAATTTGGCCGCAATTTGCGCGTGGGGTGTTTGCAGACTGGGTACGGTACGCAGTCATTTGCGCACATTTTCAAAAATGATTCGAAGCAAAAAATTTTGGCAATTTTTTCCAGGGATCCCTGTGCTTTTTTTCTGCAAAATTGTGGCCGCGGCATCTGTAAATAATGAATAATCACGGCGCTTCCTCCATCTGTAGAGAAAACTAAAATAATAAAAGTCTCCGGCTATGATTTATTCGCCGGAGACTTTCTGAATTTTTTCACAAAAAATTATCATTTCCGTGGCGTCTTGCTTGCTTCGCCTATTGTATCGGTTGCCTGTGATGCAGCACACGGCACTGATGTAGTCGCTGGGATCTCCGATCGTTATCCCTTCTGAACCGTTCTCTTGTCCAGCATTTTGATGCAAACTGGCACCGACGTTTCCGGATGACTGTTCGTGACGACCACTGCAAAATGAGATTGTAGAACTGATACAAATTTCCGGTCTAGGCTTACCGTTGACTCTTCGATTAGCTCTGCTATGCCAAGATGTTGCCGTGCCGCTGTAAGTTCCTCGAACCTCTCTCTGAAGATTGGAAGATGGAGATACGTCACCATCAGCATTGGAATTGTCAAGCGAGGTTTGAAGACCATTCTACTTTTCCTGGCAAACTCATTGCCCTATCTCCTGCTGTTAAGCTTCTTCGAGGTACTGGGTACACATTGAACCCCGCCAAGAGTTGAAGTCGCTGACATCCTCATCCGACTGTGCGTCCTCCTTCTCAGATCCCAGTGGTTTTGCGTTGACGGCATCTCATCTCTCCTCTTCTTTTTTCTTTCGGTAACATTCAGAATAGTAGAAGAATGACACACGTCGTGGAGGACTTGAAGATTGAAGCCAATGTCCTTCAGATTGCACAGCTTCTCCAGAAAGATGAGATTGGTATATGATGTTGGGATACAACTTGTGGATGTCATTGATGATTGACCACCAAATCCGTTCCAATTCCGCAAAGGAACCTCCATCAAAGTCGACGACGAATACCCGGTCTTGTCGGACGTTGGTCACATTGAAATTGCGACAAAACAGCTAAGGAAATTGATGGCTTTGGCTTCATAACATTAGTAACAGTTTTCCGTCAAGCGACACTGACTGAAGCAAAAGACAAGGCATCGGAATTGCGACTATTGATCATAAGCAGTGAAGTTTTTTTTGGTTCCAAGTGGTCGTCCGTAAGCAGATAGCGAAAAAACGACTGTCGGTCCCTCATTCGTTAGAGCGATCGATTCTCCTTGAAGAATTTTCCTTTGCCTCCAAGTTTTTCAGCATCGTAGAGCGGCCTGCTTCAGAAATCAACGCTGTGTTGTAGTTTTCTGCTTTTCCAAATGAATGACCGCTACTCCTGCCTTACATTCAGTTTAGGTTTCTTCTCGGTCACGTCATCATTATGCCACCTTTTTTCTTCACTACCATTCCATCGATATTTCTGAAACCTAGAGGTACGGCTAACCGTAAAAGAGAAAACTTACTCAATCAGTTTCATCCCCAAGTCTACAGCTGATTGTGGCATATCCATTCTAGTCTAGAAGCTTCTTCCGATGAGTTTGAGTTTCCAAAGACCGAAGAATTCTGAAAACACGAATTTTGATGATTTTGAAGCTTAAAAAAATGTGATTTTGCTTTTAAAAAAATTCCCGTGATCTGTACTTCCATTTCTCATTTACTCACCCGAGGAAAAGAAAGAATAATCTTGAAAAAAGTCGGAAATTGTAAAAATTCAGTGATTTTTCAACGAAATATTTTCTCTGTTGGGCAGTGAGAAAGTGTGTGACCGGGAGAGAGTGCAAGTGAAACCTCATGCAATGTTGCGTGTGCGTGTTTGCGGACAAAACACCACAGATACGGTAGGACGCAGTCATTTGCGCACTTTTTCAAAAATGAAACGGAGCGAAAGATAACTGGATGTTTTTTCATGAAGTTCCACGCTCCAGTGCAATGAAACTTTATGAAAATCATCCAGATCCATTGTTTCGTTTGACTGGCAGTATATTCTTCAGGCAGAACTGACGGCGTCGTGCTTGTGGCTGGATTTCTGGAATTGTAGACCTCACACTTGTAAAATCACTTGAATTGTGGCGATTCGGGAAGAGGAGCAAAGTTTGATGACATCTGCATGTCCCTCCAGATGCGCCGAGGATCCTTCATCGCTCCGAGCTCTTTCGCTTCGTTTTCACTCGGTTGCACCCGCTGATTCTAGCTCCCAGTCGTCTGATCGTCCGTGATGTCGTCGTTTTCCAGATTTTCATGTGGATGACGACTGTTTAAGCTTCAGAATCAGTTGGCACTTGTTCTTGTTCATCTTTTTGCCTCCGTGAGCGTTCCAGCGGAGGATGATACTTTTTTGACGTCAAGCAGTCTGTAAGAAGTTTTTGGCATTTTCGAAGTTGAAGATGTGAAGAAATTGATGGAAAAGCAACGTACCGTCTAGTTTTGATCCGGAAGTTTTGAAAAATTGAGAAATAACAGGCGAAATTGTTGAAATAAGTTAACTTTCAGCAATTGGTGTCATCTATCGGCTGGGTATTGCGAAACACTCTGCAGTCTGCGAAACGCAAAGCGCAATGATTTACGCGCAGACAAACCGTTTCAAAGAGAAAAATGACGGTATTTTCAGAATCACAGAATTCAGAAAGATTACTGACAATTCAATACAGTTGATAAAAAAACACGACTAGCTCGAATATGCGCAGACGTAACGGAATTACATTGTATTCTCCAGCGTTCACGAAACGAATCAAAACGAATGCGTGTCATTTTGATTGATATTCTCGAGAATCACCTGGCTCACCGCACCAGTTTCGTACAAGTTTTCAGCAACAAAGTGGATGTTATGATATAAAACGAATATTTCGTTGCATCTCCGAGAATGGTTTCGTTTTGCAGAAAAGGTTTAGGGCTGCAACTTTCATAGTTCTAGTTTTGCATAAAAGAACGAGCGCTAGGTTTTGACGGTTCTTTCCAAATGTTTCTCCTACATTCCATTGACCAGATACAATTGTTCAACTTTTAAAAAATCTGTTCAAAGAACTCCACGTCCACGTTCTCACAATGAGCATTTCCACATTCCTGCATCAAATTAGTTTTATTTGAACTTCAGTTCAAAACCATTTCTGCAGGGATGCCCGGAAGCACACCACGCAACGACGATTGTTCTCGTTGTTGGAAGCAGCACAAACGAGGGGTAAGGAATACTGTTTCTCTTCTAAATGCTCGTTTGTTTTCCAGGGATGCATAATTTATGTGGATCCGCCGTTGCGTTAGGCGTTCTGGAGTCGATCTTCTGCTTGGGACTCCGAAAAAGACACAAGTTTGGAGTCTGGAACGTCCGGAAGCAGTGTTGCGATGGTTTTCTCTAGAGCAATGAAGGAACGAGGAACGCATGTGAGTTTTTTCATGATTGTTCATGTTGGTCATTTTCAGAAATCTACTGGTTTATCAAACGGGTGCTCTTGTAAACCTTCACACAAGAATGAGGACAGCAAGAACATCAAAGAGGGGCATTCTGACAAGTGTGCTTTGATGTGAGAATTGGTACAGAAGATAATGAATGATAACAAAAGTCAGGTTTGAGAGTTTTGAGATGATTCACATGATGCAACATCCATCGGACTTCTTATCAATTGGCTTTTTTGCCTGCCCAAGATCTCGTGACGTGATTTCTGCGTTCTGGAAAGATGCATGATTATGTTTTGCAAAACTAGATTAATTGTCTTCTCACTTGAGTTGATTCCTGGCCTTGAACGGCGTTCCCAATGCTCGGTTGCCCTACAAAAAGTGGTTTCCATCCAATCGACGTCGCAGTGTTGGTTGACTTCGGAGCTTCGCAACAACACGACGGAGGGAGCGGAGCCATGTAATCCTGAGCTAAATTTTGAGGGAAAAACTGACTCAGAGCACTTACCGTGCACGTCGCACAACCACCGTTCATCGTGGATGAAATACTGGCCAGAATAGTGACACGTATTCGATCGATTGAAGGAAATGCCTTGAAAGGAAGATGTAAATGATGGGAAAGTGAAGCGATGGCTTCACAATGTCTCTATTTACACCATGGATGTCGATTTACGAAAGTGTTCGTGCCTCGGCACTGATAATCGGGAATGGGAGACCACATGAATTGGGACTGGGCTCCACAGATCCGACCATTAGTGCCAAGCGAGACGAATTGGGCCTTTGGTTTCCGTTGAAACGAGTAGCTGAGCTAGTTGTCACAAAAACCCACGAAAGAACATGGGGATCTTCAAATCGTTTCTTTCTCGTACCGTTTGTCGACAGTTTACAGTAAAACACAACAATGATGAAGCGTCGCAATTCTGAAGTGATTGAGAACATTATTCCGGGTTTTGAGCCAATTTTGGCAGTTTGACGTGTTTCGCAACGACGAAAACTGAATGCTAACAACTGCTAGGTTCAGTTTTCATAGATTTCTCACTCCTGTTCGCTGATGTCGCAGTTACCATCCGATGATGGCCAAGTAGTGTTATGCTGATTCATTCGCCTTCATCTGCATCTGGAAGTCAAAAATCATCTTCTGACTCTCGATACTCAGCGGGAATCAGCTTTGCCAAACGTTTGGCGAGATTCCTGTGTTGTGATTTGGCAAATTTTGGTTGGGGCAGATGATTGTAAGAAGTGTATTGTTCCACAAATCGGTCAACTCAGCGTCTGAACAAAAAGTTGGAGAACTCACCCGTCACCAACAATGAACAGTATAGACGAATTGAAGGCGAATGGACAATTTTCGAGTATGCGACGTGTACATACCGTCTGGCGATGCAAAAATCGATTCTTGCCAATCGCCAACTGCCGTCGTAGAGGTCACAACCGAGAGAACGAGAGAACGCATCTGGAGAAGAGTGCGCAGTCCGGGTACCTGACTTCTTGTCGAGAACGATGATTGAAATGACTATGAAAGCTGAATTAAGGGTATGTTTTCATTCTTTGATTGCTTTTTGAAACAAATATTCTCACGGCCAATTGACTCGATTGAAGAATGACAGAAACAATGCAAGTTTTTCAGAAAAATCAACTTTATTCAAAGAACCAAACGAATGAATTACGTGTCATTGTAAAAAACAAAAGATACCACTATACCAAGAGCATTTTCAATACAAAACAAGAGAATAGATGACAACCAAACGACAATGGTCACAATCAACCGAAAAACGCAAAAATGACAGAAAAACATACCAAACCCATGAATTATTGAAGCTGCAGTGTTTTGCAGATGTTCAGCTCAAGTTGCCTCATCCTCCTCAGAGTCGGTGACCTCGTAGAGCTCGATGTTCTCCGAATCGTAGTCTTCATCATCCTGAATTGCTTCTGGCTCTGGGGATTCTGGCGAATCAGGAATCGGAGAGCTCGGCGAATCAGGAATTGGAGAACTTGGCGAGTCGGGGACCGGGGAACTCGGCGACGAGAGTTGTTCTTCTACTGGAGAACGAGTACGAGACCTTGAACGAGATCTTTGACGTCTTGAGCTCCACTGATCACGGATGCTGAGGCCATCGAAATCCGGAGGATGGAAAGAAGACGTAGACGGTCTATTTGCAGGTGGAGAACGAGTTCGAGTTCTCGACCGAGATCTCTGATACCTCGATCTGAAGGCAGCATAATCTACGCCTATCATGAAAGATGAGGAGAAATTTGGCTTCATGGCAGAGACGAGAGGTGGAGAACGAGTCCGAGTTCTCGATCTGGATCTCTGGTATCTCGGTTTCGAAGCAACATAATCTATTCCTTTTGTGGAAGAGGAAGAAGTCGCTTGTTCTATAAAAGAGTAGGGAACCGGCGACCGAGTTCGGGAACGCGAGCGAGATCTTGGCTTTCTCTTCTCCCTCCAATTGGGAAAGTACTTCTCGATAATGTCCAGACAGCCGTTGTCGTAGGGATCGGAGGACAATGGACGAATTGGAGATCTGTTCTGTTCTTTGGCACAGAACTCTGACCACGCTCGGTTTTCCGCACTGTTCTTGTTTTCCTTGGTGATCCAACCAAGTCCCAGGGCTCGGTAGGCGTCTGCATTCCCGTCGAGAAGAGTTCCATCGGGAGCTCTGTTAAAGAAGCTCCCGTACTTAGCGAGGACATCTTCGCATGTCGCGGCATTTGCGATCTCTCCTTCCTCCGCATCTTCTTCGTCTTCCTCCTCTTCTAACTGGACGTCGACACGCATCTGCTCTCTCCGGGGCTCGAACTCCTCACGATAGCGCCTACGACTTCTTCCTCGATCTTGCTGCTCGTACACGTCCTCGTACACATGCTCTTCGTAGCCGTGGTGATGCTGTTGTTGTTGTTCATAGACAACTGGTTCCAATGTGTCGTCGTAAGTATCTTCGAACGACTCCTCGTACTCTTCATCCTCCACGTACTCATCCACATATTCTTCGACGACTTCTTCAACAACTTCTTGTCGGAAACGTCTATGACGTGGCGGTTGGGATGGGCCGGCGAGATGACGGTTCTGTTCGAGGTAGGCACGAGTGTAGTGGTGTTGAGGCTGCAAATTTCGAAAGTTTGGATGATTTCTTGATGGTTTTCCGGGGAGAACTGCAAAAAAAAGAAACATACTCACCGGCCTGTGTTGTCCAGTATTGTGGAACTTCGCGTAGTACTGGCCATGCGGTTTCTTGCCCGGTGGCTTGTTGCCCCTCTTCTTGTTCTTTTTCTTGTTCTTTTGCCAATTCGGAACCCTCTCCGGCAGAGGATCCGGCGGTAGGATTCTCGGGTGCTCTTTTCCTGACATAGTTGCTGAAAACAATGATAATGAACTAAGAAATGACAGGGAAACGAGGTAGCATTCAGAGGCATTGATAACGATTGCAAATCAGTTTTCTCCTCCATACAGACCGGCCGAAAAATGGAGAACAGGTAGAGGAGAGAGCAAACACAGGTAGAGGGCATCATGGTTTATTATTCTTGCTATCTTTTACATAAGGCAAAAGAAGAGAAGGAAAACGAGAGAAACAGAGAGAGAAAGAAAGACGATGGGTGCAGTAAGACCGAAAAAGGAGACGGAATGCGTATATGGAGGCAAGAAAGGGAGGGTTGTGGACATCTGGCCAGATTCGTTGAATGCGTGGATGGGGATTAGGCGGCGGGCAAAGTGGCATGGGGTCGATTGACATGGGACAGATGTCAGCGACGAGGTTAGGTTTTCGGTTTTGATAGGGAGGAAGGGAAGAGAGCGAGAGGTGCCCAATGAATCAAAATGTAAACGAGGGAAAAGAGAACAACTGCTCGTTAGTTTTCCCTCACGTTTGAAAGAAGAAAGAAGGGAGTTCAGCAGATCTTTTGTGATGAGAGAAAAGGATGAAACTTGTACTATTGGTTACAGAGTTCATGTTTTTAACAGGGAGTGTTGAAGAATACCGGATTGTGTAACAATATGTGAGAGAAAAAGTGATGGACAACTAACTGATACTGGCCGAGGAGAGGGGTCAGGGGAGTGTTAACAAGAATGGCAAGTTATGTAAATATCAGTGTACTAGCAAAAGAGACCGCCCGGGCTCTGCAGAGCCCACATTTGGTCTATAAAATAAGCTCTGCGGGCCCTTTGACTATCATGAGTCATAAGGGTTTGTAGGTTTTCGGCATCTTTCGCACAGAACAAACTGATTCGAATTCTCTGCTCATCAAAAACTGACATTAGTAAAGTTAGCGTTTTTGTTCATAGTTGTTGAGTCGAGACCTTGACTGATGACTGGCCTGGTCAGTTGTATGTACCAAAAGGTCTCTAACAAACATAAAACTAGTGAAAGTGAAAACAGAAGCAAGTTTGTGTATGCATACATTGCATAGCAAAAGCAAAAGGAAAAGTAAGCCTACTGGAAGAAGGGGATTAGGAAATGAAAACTTTGAGAGCAGAGATGAAATCTTGTTGGAAAAATGCTTCAATAACCAATGTCGTCATATCCCCTAACAAATGATACCTCAGCTTCAAGTTCCCTTGAACTTCTCCAATCTTCATTCGTTTTCTCTACCCTTTTTCTGACTTATAACGTTTCCAAAACACATTTTCTCGCGATATAACACTTAATGACTCCCCCGAAAAACGTGCAAGCGGAAATTGAAAAGGATTTGTTGCGTGTGTGAGAGATTATACGCGTATTATACACTCGCACAATTGGCTTCACCTCATAATAGAATGAAACTGGATTCCTAGAAAATTCTGGAAACATTATGACACAGTGTTTCAAAACATCACTTCATCTTCAAATATGTATCTAAACTGGGATCACATTAGAGTTCACGAGAATAATTGGTTAAAGAAGTTAGAAGTGAAATTGCCTTCAAGCAGCTGCTCGGGGAAAGTGGATTTAGCTGCAGGTGGTGTGTCGACAGTGCTTGGCGAGGTATCCGTGTCGATCACCTCTTCTTTGATCTCCATTTTGATATGAATGGAGTAGTCGTTCTCGATAAACAACTTCCGCTGCTCCGCCGTCTCACAAGGATATTCCAGAACGATCTCCTCCTCTTCCTTTACTTGAACATGATCCGTTTTCTTTCCTCCACGCGGCTGCTTCTGTTGCTTCTCCTTTTTCTGCGGGGGCTCAAAAATCCCTTCAGCTTCCATTCTTTTCTTCTCCTCACGTCGTTGAGCTTGGCGAAGACGTGTTTTCTCTTTTCGAAGACGACTTTGTTCTTGTTTTTTATGGAGTTCAGGGAAACAGGAGAGGGTTGTGAGAACTTCAATCTCATCTGAAGTAAATTCATCTTGGAGGTTGGACATGGGGATCTGGAAACAATAGATGAAAAAGATTGAGTGAAGAAAAGTTCTAAAAAAAGGTGAATCTGAAAGAAAGACAGACATGAGAACTCATAATCAGTACACTGCTCCAGTTTGGTGGAGCGTGATAACAAGAACTCAGAAACGAATGAAAGTAGGTTCACAGAAACTATGGGAAATGGAATCTCATGCGTGATACCCTTTTTCCCATCACATGACCATTCTACTCACCGATGGAGCTTGAAACGGAAACGCGGGAAATTGCTGCATGAAGGGAATTTGTTGATATTTTAGACCGGAGCAATATTGAAACATTATCGGTGTAAACGGAGGTGGCGTTCGGATTACATGTGCCTGCAATGAGTAAACTGATTTGGCAAGGAAATGTTTACAACTCTGGGAAAGAAGAAAATTGGTCGCTTTTCTGCTTTTTTCTAGTCCTAAAACCAAGTATTGAAACTCTGACATCATTCTGTCAAATTTTCTACTCTCTTTCAAAAAGCCTTGGTTACATCATCATCCCCACTTCATAAAATCCCGGCGAGAGTGCTGATAAGCCGCCTCAGTTGGCATAACAACTAACACAGCTGCAGAAAAAAGTCTAACCTTGCCTTGCATTGATTTTCACAGAAATTGACACATGAAACAAATAAAAAAGGAAGATGAACTCACTTGGAACAATGCGAGTGGTAGTGTCATCATTGGATTAAACAAATTGACGAGCAAAAAGAACAGAAACAACGAGGAAGCCCTTTTTCTGAAAAAAAAAGCTGATATGTCAAAAAGGAGAGAAAAAAGAGAAGTACGTCTCATATATGAGAACTAAATCTGCGGGCTAGAGCCGCGAGTAGCGGCAGATGTTCTGACTCATTGTTGGCGCACTCCAAAAACGTCTAGAACTTGTCGAGTGTTTCTGAATTCATACTTACTTATCTTGGAATGGAAATTGAATAAAGGCAGAGAACTCGGCATGCATATTGGTACTGATATATTATGTCCAAGGGAGAGAGAGCGACAATTCATGTTGCAGAATAGCTGACACGTTTTCTTCTCGCGAAATGACACTAAAAAGAATACATTTTCGAAGAAACGGTGATTCCCAATCACTCTAAACCTGGCACAACTCTGTTAACCGTCAAAACCCACCTGAAAAGCAAATCAGCAACCCAACCAGCTTGTTGCCCAATCTTTTTTGTGCATACCTAACGAAAACAGTTTCTGGAAAAGCAAACAAAACCTCTGATAGAACCTGATAGAACCTGGAAAAGTCACCAAGCTCCCGTTTCCCAGTGCTTTTTTGTTCTAGCTCAGTTCTATGCCAAAGTCCGGCTACTGCATTTCTAGATAACATTGCAGAACAAGGAGACGTATTCTATGAAGTGAAACTAATTTATCTGATGAAGTGTTCACAATGAACTTTTCCTAAAAACGTGGAGAGAAGAGAGAGGAGAACTAGGTACAGAGAAAAAAAGTGAATTGAGATGGGGAATGATATTCACAGCCTATGATGGGAAAAAACTGAGAATAGCTATGATGGGGGAGGGGAAGTTGATAACATACAAATCAACTGGGAGAAATAATCACATCAAGTCAATTATTCATCGTCGTTTCTGAACCATGAAGCATCCGTTTGAGCCCGGGCGGCAAATCGAAGAACGGCTCGTTTCCCTCTCCTTGGCAGTCTCTGAACAGCGAAAGTTGAAGAAAAAAAGACAAAATCAAAAATCTAACCGAGAATGCATCGCTCGCGTCGGACTTTCCGATTGCTCGCACCAATTCGGCAAGATGTCCTGGAGTGAAGTTTCCTTCTGCCCACTGATTCTTCTTGAATATTCGAGCTCGTCTCGACTGCCTGGAAGACAAAGAATATTGAGGTGAAAGTTCTGATTTGCAAAGAAAACTCACTGCAAGACTTGATACACGTGGAACACAAACTCTTGCACAAAACCGATCGTTTGGCTCCTTGCCACGCTCAATTGCAGCCAACCTCCATGGCTAATGCTTCTTGGCTGAAGAGTCGGTAGCAGCTTCAGAATCCGTTCCTCCACTTTCCGGCTGCGAGTGACGAATGCAGTCGATTTTCCCGACATGGACGCTCGTGGAACAATTTCTTGTTGATGGACTCCATGGACTCTGAAAATGAAAAATTGAACGGTTAGAATATGCGAATGAAAGTACCCGAGCTGGTTCAGTGCGTTTGAAATTCCTCTTCTTTGTAGTTTTTTGTTCGTTTCCACGTGTCCCAACAACATGAACTTGATACTTCCATGCTTGTCTTGGGGAGGAAGGGGAACAGGATGAACGGGTTGTGGTGTTGTGGCACTGCTGTCGTCATCCGAATCGTTTCCAGTTTCCACACCAACTGTTTCATCTTCGCTCGCCGAATCGTGTTGAGGCGGTGAGTCTTGCCTGGTCTCCACGTCTGCTCCGCTCTCATCTGTTCTTGTAGGCCGCTTCTTCTGCTTCATCAGTTTCTTCTTCTTCTTCTTGACAGGCGGAGTACTCGGGGTGGGATTTGGAGGATGTACGGGTTGTGGTGCTGTGGCACTGTTGTCGTTGGCCCCATCCGAATCGTTTCCCGAGTCCATATCAACTGTTTGATCCTTGCTCGCTGAACTCGGTCGCTTCTTCTTGATCATCAGCTTCTTCTTCTTCACAGGCGGAGAACTCAAAGTGGGAATTGGTCTTGGTGCGGAGGGGACTCCCTGAAAGAAGAATCCTCTAAGAAAATGTTCTTGAAAAGTAGTTTCACTCACCCTGAAACTGACTTTTCTCTTCGGCTGCGGAACGTTCGACTTGTAGCTGTGTTTCAGAGCCGATTCTGGAAGAATCTGAAAACCAACATTGTTTTTGACCCTTTGGTGTGTTCTCCAACCTCTAGGTCCTGCTCTAATTCCTCGCGAAACCTTTCTCGGAATGCAGGTACCTCTTGATCTGCTTGTGCAACAATCCAGGGTTGTTGAGTTATCACGGACATCATCATGAGACAAATGTGCTGGCCACAAGATGTCCCATCCTGCTGTTGAGGAACAGTTGCTCCATTCCACTCGTGGACGGTGAATCCCAAATTGTCCAGGAACTCTTTCACTGGTGGCGAGGGCGGTTGATGTGTCGGATCGTAGTGAAACGCCTCGTTTCGTGTTATCGTCAGAAGAATCCAGAGAAAGTTGAGACATACTGGTAGAATGATCTTCTGAACTGCTTGATCGTCAAAATGTTCGATAATTCTGTCGTAGATCGATGCATTCCCGAAGATTGTCGGGTTGATGTAGCGGATTGTAGGATTTATGCAAATTCTCCGTTTTGCCCAGAGATCGACAATGTCGCTACACATGAAACCATCTTCTCTCATAAGGAAGTTGGCTCGAATACACGTGCCTCGAACTCGGTGAGGCAGAGGTGTGAATTTTGGCAAGGCCACTAGCCAGGTTTTGTTTTGCCAATGCTCATTGAACTGGTCCAGTCTGAGTAAAGTGGTCCGGGCGATGGCTTTTTGTTGGTTCAAAAGTCTTGAGGATCTTCTGGCGGGCACTGCAGTAGAAGGTTGTCGCTTTGGTGCGCCACCTCTCAGTCTTGGAACTTGTGCGAAGTTGACCAGTGTCTGGAAGTCCTCATCCAGTCTTACACTGTTGGTGGATGTTTGGGAGAGGTGCTCGTAGATGACAGCGGAGTGGGCGTGGAGGGAGTTGGACGACGCCTTTTCCTGGTGGTAGCTCATGTGGTTGTTGAACAACTCCGTTGTGTA
>LR537882.1:10616-22685 GCA_900883565.2 Caenorhabditis panamensis | reverse complement strand
GGGGGATCCGATCCGGGGTGGAGTGACTGGTGTCACCTGAAATACAGAATAGTTGAAATCAGAACACATCTCTTTGAATGTTACCTTTGTTAGTTGATTCCGGGGTATTTACAGACTTTTCAGTCATCAAATACTTGTCCAGCTTGTCTTGCAAGTAATCGGAAGCAATCTCTTGGACTTGATCAAAGAGTCTTGTCTCGATCCTCTCCAAAATACTTGGCTTGTTCCACTTTGTGAACAAATATCACAAAGTTGCCATGGCAATCTCATCAAATGTCATGCGATTGACAATCAGCTGTCGGAGACTTCTGTAGATGGCCATTCTTGTGGTTCTTCTTGCTGAAGTCGACGCGGCTCGACACAAATCTCTCCATGTCGAATGAGGCTCTGGTTTTGGTGTACAAAGTTGACTTGCAGAACGTTTGGAGGTTATCCAAAACGTCGAACTTCTGTACCGATCCTGAAAACAGGCAGTTAGACACTCAGAAAACCCAATTGATTAACTTACCGGTGCATTCGTCCACATGGAACATATTCAAAAATGCCAAGCACACCTTGTCCCTTGTCATGGCTGCGAGATGGTCTTGTTCCGCTTCAGTCAGAATTGGGATTGGAAGCAATTCCCGCTCCAGAGACATCTTCGCGTCCAACTCCGTCTGCTTTTTCTTCTGTACCCTTTTCTTGAACTTCGAAGCGGCTCCTGCCATTTTGCAGAGCGATCTTGGTGTTGGCAAGGTTTTGGCCATCTCGGGGGTGCAGTCTCCGGTGGCCATCTTGTTTTTCCTCATCAACTCAGTCCATCGAGCAGACCTGAAATTGATATTTATTTATTGACTTTGTGTTATTCGACAAACATTGTCTTCAGCATCCACTGCCGGGTGCTCTCCAGGGTACTGAACATCGCAGAGACTGCCTTCTCTTCAACAACTGGAGAGGTTTCATCGAGTTGGTGCTCAGCTGACTCATCCAGTTGAACTGATGATGGCAGTGAGGCATTGGCTGAGTCCTCTGACTCCGACGTGGCAGTAGACGGATCGTCTTCAGCGTTGATCGAATTGCTCAACACTTCCGTCGAATCCTGCTCGACTTTGGCGATCGAGTCGGTGATGAGTTGGATGTGGATGTCGAGTTCATGGTCCGACTGACGTGTTGCGATGGTCTTGGACTCCGGCTCTGATGCTGTAGAGTTGTTGTCCTTGCAGATCGACTCGTGCAACTCGTCCGACACATCCATCGCAACTTGAGCGACTGGAGTAGTTGACTCCTCCACGTGTTCCATCTGGAATGGCTTTTCCGCCTCAATCTCCATCTGCGGGGCAGCTCGAACTTCTGCGGCAAGTGATGCACAGGATGGGTACTCTGGCTCTGATAGAGTGGAGTCGTTCCCCGTGTTGACCTGTCCGCTCGACTCATCCGACGCATCCTTCTCAACTTGAACATTCTCGGTGGTGGAGTCCTCGACAAGTTGAGAATCACTAGATTTATCCACAATGTCCGACTGTGGAAGAACTTGAGTGGTTGGTTCGACGACATCCTGGGAGTCTGGTTCCGGTGAAGTAGTTCCCGAGGTGTTGTCCAAGCTGACCAACTTTGTCCACTGGGCCGACCTGAAGCGAAATTGTTATGTTCGAACTCTTCAGATTCCACAAACCTTCTCTTCTTCAGCATTGAGGTCATAACCCTCTCCAACTCGCTCTTAGCTCCATCGGATGTGTTGGCACGGAGCTTCACACTCTTGTTAGCAATGTCGACTGACTTGTTTTGGTTTTCAACTGTAGAGTCATTTTGGATTGGTGCGGAACTGTTAGACTCCAATGAAGAAAAGACATCCAACTTGTTGTTGCCATCATCAGAAGAAGACGAAGTGTTGCGAGCAACACTGGTTTCAGACTCGCTGGAGCCCTTTCCAGAAATGACGAAGTCCTCAACAACTTCCAGCTGACTTGGTGGGCGATGGTTTTCCACTGGAGACTCGTCTCGGATCGGGGCAAAAATGTCAGACTCGTCAGAGCTCTTTCCAGAATCCACAACGTCTTCGCGGACTTCCAATTGGGTTGATAGTCGTTGGGCCTTCACTGGAGAGTCCTCTTCGATTGGTGCCGAACTGTTCACGCCGTATTTTCGGAACTCTGCAGGTTCGGGAGCAGAAACAAGCTCTGAGGCAGTTTGAACTTCTGCGGAGTGACTGGTGTCACCTGAAAGACAGAATAGGTGAGATTAGTGTACAGTTTTATAAAGTTTACCTTTGTTAGTTGATTCCGGGGTACTTACAGACTTCTCAGTCATCAAATACTTGTCCAGCTTGCCTTGCAAGTAATCGAAACTGATCTCTTGGATTTGATCATACAGTCTTGTCTCGATCGCCTTCAAGACGTCTGGTTTGTTCTTTTTTGTGAACAAATAGCACAAGGTTGCCATGGCAATCTCATCAAATGTCATGCGATTGACAATCAGCTGTCGGAGACTTCTGTAGATGGCGATGACTCCATTCTTGTGATTCTTCTTGCTAAAATCAACACGGCTCGACACAAATCTCTCCATGTCGAATGAGGCTCTGGTTTCGGTGTACAAATTCAACTTGCAGAACGTATGGAGGTTATCCAACACGTCGAACTTCTGTACCAATCCTGAAAATAGTCAGTTATACACTCACAAAACCCTATTGATTAACTCACCGGGGCATTTGTCCACATGGAACATATTCAAAAAGGCCAAGCACAGCTTGTCCCTTGTCACGGCTGCGATATGGTCTTGTTCCGCTTCAGTCAGACGTGGGATTGGAAGCAATTCCATCTCCAAATACATCTTCGCGTCCAACTTCGTCTGATTTTTCTTCTGCACCCTTTTCTTGGACTTCGAAGCGGCTCCAGCCATTTTGCAGCACAAACTTGCTTTTGGCAAAGCTTTCAGCTGGTCACTGCTGGTGCTGTTGTCATGTGAAGCAACTGGTTGAAGGACTCGCGTACATGGCTCGTCTTGTTGAACATGATGAGTAGTCACTTGTGAGAGAGCGGCTGGCTCCTCTTCAACAACTGGAGAGGTTTGACGAGAATCAAGTTGGTGTTCAGCTGACTCATCCAATTGAACTGATGTTGGCAGTGAGGGATTAGCTGAGTCTTCTGACTCCGACATGGCAGTAGACGGAACGTCTTCAGCGTTGATCGAATTGCTCAACTTTTCCTGCTCGACTTCGGCAATCAAGTCGTTGATGAGTTGGATGTGGATGTCGAGTTCATGGTCCGACTCAAGTGTTGCGACGGTTGTGGACTCCGGCTCTGATGTTGTAGAGTTGTTGTCCTTGAAGATCGACTCGTGCAACTTGTCCGACACATCCATCGCGACTGCAGCGACTGGAGTAGTTGACTCCTCCACGTGTTTCATCTGGTTTGGCTCTTCCGCCTCAATCTCCATCTGCGGGACAGCTTGAACTTCTGCGGCGAACGATGCGAAGGATGGGTTCTTCGGCTCCGATAGAGTGGAGTTGTTCCCCGTGTTGACCTGTCCGCTCGACTCAACCGACTCTTCCTTCTCAACTTGAACATCCTCGGTGGTGGAGTCCTCGACAAGTTGAAAATCACTGGATTCATCCACAATGTGCGGCTTTGGAAGAACTTGACTCGTTGGTGCCACCACATTTTGGGTATCTGGTTCCGGTGAAGTAGTTTCCAAGGTGTTGTCCAAGCTGACCAACTTTGTCCACTGGGCCGACCTGAAACAAAATAGTTACGTTTGAACTTTTCAAAATCCACAAACCTTCTCTTCTTCAGCATTGAGGTCATAACCCTCTCCAACTCGTTCTCCGCTCTATCGGATGTGTTGGTACGGAGCTTCACACTCTTGTTAGCAATGTCGACTGACTTGTTTTGATCTTCCACTAAAGAGCCATCTCGGATTGGTGTGGACGTCAATGAACAAGAGACATCCGACTTGTTGTTTCCGTCGTCAGAAGAAGACGAAGTGTTGGGAGCAACACTGGTGTCAGACTCGCTAGAGCCTTTTCCAGAATCGACAAAGTCCTCAACAACTTCCACTTGACTTGGTGGGAGCTGGCTTTCCACTGGAGACTTGTCTTGAATTGAGGCGGTGTTGTCAGACTCGTCAGAGCCCTTTCCAGAATCCACGACGTCTTCCCGAACTTTCAATTGGGTCGAAAGTTGTTTTGTTCCAACCGGGGATTCCTTTTGGATGGTTGCAGAACTGTCAGACTCGTCGGAGTCCTTTCCCGAGTTCATGACATCATCAATGACTTCCAATTGAGTTGATGGTGGTTGGGATTTGTAAACAATACGAATGATAGATGCCGTATCATCTGTTTAACATGTTTGTATTGAATATTGTAGATGTCGACATCCTTTATTAGCATGTGAGTAAATAGGCGGTACAAGGGAGATGGGGTCAGAGGCTCCCATCTTCCTACCGCTGCATAAAGCAAGACTGGTGTTTCTATCCTCTAGATACTCGTGGGTATGTGGTCCGAGTGATTGATGGATGTGTTTACGACTGTCCCACCAGAGTCCTGCCTAAACACATCCAAACAATAGCAATAAATTAGAATGGAAAGTGAGACCAGAGTCAACCCTTTCACAGATTGAACTGGAGAGTCCTCTTCGATTGGTGCCGAACTGCCCACGACGTCTTTTAGAGACAAAGCTGGCTCCGGAGAAGAAACGATCTCTGGTGTAGCCAACCTGAATGAATGACTAAAGCTCATTCTTCCTATTCCCTTCAACATACCTCTCGGAGATCTTGATCGAGACTTGATTGGCATTGTCGTCCACGTAGACATGCTGGCCGCTTCTGTTGCTGTCAATCTCCATCTGCGGGGCAGCTTGAACTTCTGCGGCGAGTGTTGCGAAGGTTGGGTACTTCGGCTCCGATAGAGTGGAGTTGTCCCCGTGTTGACCGATCCGCTTGACTTATCCGACTTTCCCTTCTTAATTTGAACATCCTCGGTGGTGGAGTTCTCAACAAGTGGAGAATCACTAGACTGATCCACAATGTCCGACTGTGAAAGAACTTGAGTCGTTGGTGACACGACATTTTGGGTGTTTGGTTCCGGTGAAGTAGTCTCCAAGGTGTTGTCCAAGCTGACCAACTTTGTCCACTGGGCCGACCTGAAGCGAAATTGTTATGTTCGAACTCTTCAGATTCCACAAACCTTTTCTTCTTCAGCATTGAGGTCATAACCCTCTCCAACTCGCTCTTAGCTCCATCGGATGTGTTGGGTTGTTTCACACTCGAGTTTCACACTCTTGTTAGCATCGTCGACTGACTTGTTTTGGTCTTCAACTGTAGAGCCGTTTCGGATTGGTGCGGACTCCAATGAAGAAGAAACATCCTATTTGTTGTTGCCGTCGTTAGAAGAAGACGAAGTGTTGGGAGCAACACTGGTTTCAGATTTGCTGGAGCCCTTTCCAGAATCGACAAAGTTGTCAACAACTTCCAGTTGACTCGGCGGCAGGAGACCCGGTGGTGGGAGTCCAGGCGGACCCATTGGAAGGTGATCGTCCTTCTTCTTCTGATTTGTGGCAAGGTTAGATGCAAGCTTCAAGTGATCAATTGCCATGGCGACCAAACGATTAGCTGACATCACAGACATTACCTGAAATAATTCAATAATCACAACGTTATTAGAAAGAAAGAGAAGATGAAAAAGTGAGGCTGCGATCAACAAAAAAGTCATGCTTGCATTGAATTGAGAAAAATGTCAAGTGAAATCACATGCGGAAAAAAGATCTACAAAATATGTATGAAATTCTACTACTGCGGTCACGTGACGTGGCTCTCGGCGGGTCTCGCCACGAAATCAGTTTTTTGCTGTTTTCTCGTTTTTGGTCCACTTTTCGGAGACATTCTCTCTCGAAACAGATAAATAGGATTTAAAACTTTACAAAAAAATAGGATTTAAAACTTAAAAATAGCCAATATGGTATGATTCAGTTAGAGTTTTATTGCGAACCACCAGTTTTTCCAACTTTTCCGCCAAAAACACAAAATCTTAAATTTTTCGACGAAAAATGAATTTTTTTGGGTCAGATTGACTATTTCTAAATTTCAAATCTTCTGTTCTATTTAGTTTTATTTAAAAAATTCTAAAAAAGTTAGTCCAAAACGAGAAAACAGCAAAACACAGATTTCGTGGCGAGACCCTTCGAGTACCACTTTGCGTGACCACAGTAAAACGTGAGTAAATTGGATTTCAATTGAAAAGAAACCGACAAAGTAACAGAAATTCAAAGGTTTTACAAGCTACTTGTGTAACGACGAAACGAAAGAGGATGGAAGACGAAGAGGATGTTCTGCAGAGGAGCGACGGAGGCGGGCATGGCGACGGCAACAGAATGAGACAGGAACCACAACGGTAAAATCTGACGTATTCGGTATTTCTCAACGGAATTTCAGCTCTGCTAAGAAACCAATAAGCTAATCTTGTCGCAAATTCGACAGAAGCGTTCCCAGATGGTTGAAGAGCGGCAGCGAGGTCAATACACTGGAATCAGAAGTGGGGAGAGCTAGAAATGAACCCCGTACGGAGGGAATGTTTGAAAGAAGGGGCTAGCAGATACCTAGTACAAGGCGCAAAACCATCCCAGGCCGCAAACCGGAATTCGGCAATGAGGTACGCAGCGTTCGTGGACGAGCAGATGAGCTGACGGAAACAAGAGCCATAGTGGAAGTGGCGATGGAAACTTTGGACATGATTTTACTTTTATCCGTAGCAGAAGGCGCGAAAATGAGGCTGGAGCTAGACCTGAGCGCACTGAACAAGGAGGTGATCAAGTTCAAGTTTAGGCGAGAAGACTGGAAAGTAGTAAGGAAATTGGTCAACTCTGGCGATTTCTATTCGTTGTTTGATCTGAAAGCGGGTAACCACCACGGGAGCGTAAGAAAAGAACATAAGAACATGCTGGGATTTGAGTGGAGAGCTCCAGACTGTCATTCGCCCACTACATCTTCACTAAGGCCACGGGTGGAGAAGTGGGGGCAAGCAAGGAAGAAACGTCGAAGTGTATTTAGACGACGGCCTAATCTGAGCAGGAAGCAGCAAAGAATGTAGAAAAGCTGCGTAGATACGGAGGAAGCAAGACTGCTACCCTCGACCGATCGAAGCGTCGATGTGGAAATGTGGAAAATTTTTATGAATTTTGATTGGGAGACAAGTTGAAACAAAAGAAGCGATTCGATAACCGATTTTTGTCTTTGGGACACAAAACAGAAGGGATTAGCGACAGCGCAGAGCGAAAGGAGCAAAACAGACGTTCAAATCAGGCTACGCCGTCAAAATCGCGATGTTTGTGTTATTTGGCTATTCTATGCACTATCCCGGAACTACAGCAAAAGAAATCTGTGTGCGTTGCAGAGAATAGCCGGAAAATTGCTAGAAAAATGCGGAAAATGGAAGCGAAACTCAGAAATGCGGAATGGAACGGCAAAGACATGCAGAAAAGGGCGAAATCAGTAATAATGAGCAACGAATGATGACAAATGTGCCGAATTGTTCCGTGAAAACAGTTCTTCTCACGCAAAATTGCAGACGGGACCATGCAAACTTGGGCAGAGAAAGAGAGGGTGAGGTACGGGCAGAGACGCAGACACCGGCGTACAGGCAGGTGATGGTGCTGGAACACCGAACGAAAGATTGTAAGGAGGGGAAAGATGCAAACTTAATTAGACGGCATTCGTTCGTTTTGATGATTAATTGAGTGTTTTTGTAGGGAAATTGATAAAATAATCATTTTCATCAGAGAAATTAGGAGGTAGCGAGAGGACTAACGGTAAGCGAGCAAAAGGGGCGAAGGTGCCAGAACTGCAGGCGATAACGTTCGCAGCAGAGTCAGCAAACCTCTGAATGCAGAGCGGAACGGCCAAAACATGCGAAGCCATAGTGAAACAAGCGGGCAAAAGGAGCGGCGACAAATGATGACAAATGCGCAGAATTGTTCTGAAAAAACAGTTCTTCCCACGCAAAATTGCAGACGGGACCATGCAAATTTGGGCAGAGAAAAAGAGGGTGCGGTACGGGCAGAGACGCAGACACCGGCGTACAGGCAGGTAATGGCGCTGGAACACCGAACGAAAGATTGTGTGGAGGGGAAAGACGCAAACTTAGTTACTAGGGAAGGAAGAAAAAAACCTAGCCTATTTGCACTTTTTATTACATGAATCGATAGATCTCGTCACGCTGAAAATAGTCCAGTACTTCATTTTTGCTAAATAAGCTTCCTAAGAGCACTTTTTGGGCTTCAAAGTTCAGAAAAAGCCAAAAATCGGGTCTTTTGAGGCTCTTCTGAGTGGGTTCCTGGCGTTTTTTATCAGGTCCAAGACATGAAATCTACAGATCCAAACTAGCTCTATCCATTACAAAAGGTTTTGGGATGATTTGAAAGCAAAAAAAATTTTTTTTTGGAAAATTTTTTTTTCTGGGCCTTCAGGCCATGGGTTGAGAAATTTTTCAAAAATTTTTTTTCTTTGGAATCAATTTGAAAGTGAGTGGAATTGATAGAGCTAGTTTCGATCTGTAGATTTCATGTCTTGGACCTGATAAAAAACGCCAGGAACCCACTCAGAAGAGCCTCAAAAGACCCGATTTTTGGCTTTTTCTGAACTTTGAAGCCCAAAAAGTGCTCTTAGGAAGCTTATTTAGCAAAAATGAAGTACTGGACTATTTCTCAGCGTAACGAGATCTATCGATTCATGTAATAAAAAGTGCAAATAGGCTAGGTTTTTTTCTTCCTTTCCTAGTTAGACGGCATTCGTTCGTTCTGATGATTAATTGAGTATCTTTGAAGGCAAATCGAGAAAATAATCTTTTTCATCAGGGAAATTAGAACGCAGCAAGAGGGTTAACGGAAAGCGAGCAAAGGGAGTCCAGAACTGCGGTGTGCTGTGGCGAGTTGGCGTAGATGAGTGGTGTGTTATTGCGAGTTGGCGTAGATGAGTGGTGAGTCAGTTGAGCCGGTGTAGTTTCTGACAACATCATCAGGAGTTCCAGATGTTGCCATTGTTGGCGGAGAAGCTGAATATCCGATGGCCGGAGACAGGAGAGATGCAGTACGGAAACGAAAGGGCGGCGGGCGAGATCCGATCGGGGAGAGATGCAGAGTTGCCATTTCCCGAGGAAGTGGCCGCTCCAAAATAAGAAGCCGATTTTTCGAGGCTTGGTATGGAGCGTGACGGTACTTCACAGACGTGGAAGGTAGTCCTGTGGAGGTAAAATGAAACTTTCGCTCTGGTAGTTTTGCTTCAGGGGCCTGAAGACTTGTAGAGCCGACTCCAGCTGGCAAGTCAGCAGCGGAGGGTTGCTGCTCGACAACAACTGTTCTAGCCATGGGAAACAGAGTCGGGGGCTTGCTCTCCGTCTCAACAAGTTCCCCGAGCTCTGGCTTCGTCTCAGGCGCGGCAATGAATTTGTCGAGGACATAGTCCTTGTTGTCTTGATGGTCGAAGAATTCGTAGACCTTGTTCGGATCGTAATAGTCCAGCGTCGGCGCATCTGCGAGGTTTCTCTCCCACTCCTCATCTGATTCTTCATCGTGATCGGGGGCATCTCTCATTTGCACAGGCTGCACCTCTCTTTTTACGGGCTTACACATCTCACAAGCCTAAATTTCTGATGTAAAACAAACAGACAAGCTTCCAGTCTAAGTGTAGACATTTACCAATTGTATAGTTTGTAGTCACCTCATGGGCGTGTTGGGAACACATGAGGTGGCACGTAAAAATCGAGAGAGCAGAAAAAGCGGCACCACCGAGAAGATCCTACAAGCTCTATGACATGACAGACGTGGGAGTAACAGATAAGGGGGCAACTAAAAAGCAGAGAGAGAAAGCAGAGAAAGGCGGCACTGTCAAACAAAAAACTGACAAGAATGACCGGGATCCTACTGGTCCCATGTCCGATTGAGTAATTGTTACCGTAACTACCTGTTAGGTCTCACCACGAAAACGCGGTCGCATAGGCCACGCCCCTTTTCAGAATCACGATGACACTTAAGCTTGCAGGTTAATTGTTATCAGCTTCCTTAACAAATGACTCGTCTGTCGTTTAGCGCGCGCTTGCTAGTGCGGGCAACAAGCTTCCAGCCTAAATGTGATACCTACGGACAAGCTTCCAGCTTAACCGGTTTCACAATTTTTCATCGTTTTCCAGTTTTAGTATCAATCGGAAGCTCTCCTTTCAGTTTCCTGAAAGATCCATGACAACAATCAAGCTGATAGCTAAACAGCGAGGCACTGTCGGTTGTGCGGGTTAACATAGGTGAGTTGGTGTGTTGTGGCGAGTTGGCCGTGAGCTCTCAACCAGTTTCACAATTTTTCGTCGTTTTCCAGTTTTAGTATCGATCAGAAGCTCTTCTTATCCTTATCTCGACATTGTTTCCTGAAAGATACGTGATGACAATCAAGCTGATAGCTAAACTGCTCCAGCGTATTCAGCCCAACAGTCTGTGAGAGTTTTGAATGGCGACTTTTTTCCCAAGTTTTCAACCATTTCCAAAAACATCGACATTTTGACACAAACTTTTTTCTGAAAAAAATGGGAAAAAAATTTCGATATTCAAAGGATAGTCTCAACAGATCGCAGTATATAGACTGCATCAAAAAAAAAGATACTTGATAACAATCAAGCTGATAGCTAAACTGCTCCAGCGTTTTCAGCCCAACAGTCTGTTAGAGTTTCGGATGTCGACTTTTTCCCAAGTTTTCAAACACTTCCAAAAACATTGACATTTTGACACAAATTTTTTTCTGAAAAAAATGGGAAAAAATCTCGATATTCAAAGGATAGTCTCAACAGATCGCATTATATAGACTGCATCACTTAAACGCAAGCTTGACTTACCCGAGGCACTGACGTGGGCGAGTTCAAGCCATAAGATACCCTGACAGATGTCAGTCGTAATGATAGGAAGAGCCCGCGTTAAGCGTTCAACTACCCAGGCAATTGCCTTCGTAATGATAGGAGAGCCAAAACCAGTGAATGTACAAACCTATAAGAACAGAAGCGATACGGTTTTCCTTATCAGGCGTCACTTATCAGAGGCGAAACCCCGATAAAGTGATCATTAAGACTATCACCGACGTCCAGCTGACACCGAGGCGCCAACAGAACAATCAGTGCTTAAAGCCACCTGATAAAAAAAAGTGCTGAGACGATGCCATCCGCGAAGATGGGCACTCATTAAGCCACGTGCCGAGTATAGATTGCCACATTCCGAAACGGACAATCACTCAAACACTGCCAGGCATCTCAACCGGAATGTTAGCAGGTAAGGATTTGCGGATATCACGGGGCTATAAATAGCGCGGCGATGATCCAGCTGCAAGTTCACCTACAGCTACCTTGTTACGACTTTTACCCGGTTCAAACCAATGCGATAAAAGTAGTTTCCGTAACAACGAAGTCGTGAAACCTCGAAGCCACAGTCCCCACTCTTCTCGAATCAGTTCAGTCCCGGATAGCGACGGGCGGTGTGTACAAAGGGCAGGGACGTAATCAACGTGAGCTGATGACTCACACTTACTAGGCATTCCTCGTTTAAGGGCAATAATTACAATACCCTATCCCGGACATGGAAGAATTTCAACGGTTTACCGATACCTTTCGGCATAGGAAAAACCCGCTGACTCCACCAGTGTAGCACGCGTGCAGCCCCGGACATCTAAGGGCACCACAGACCTGTTATCGCTCAATCTCGTGCGGCTAAACACCGCTTATCCCTCTAAGAAGTTATACGAACCCGAAGATTCGCCAACTATTTAGCAGGCTAGAGTCTTGCTCGTTATCGGAAAGAACCAGACAAATCACTCCACCAACTAAAAACGGCCATGCACCACCAACCACCGAACCGAGAAAGAGCTTTCAATCTGTCAGTCCTAATGGTGTCCGGACCGGGTGAGTTTTCCAGTGTTGAGTCAAATTAAGCCGCAAGCTCCACGCCTTGTGGTGCCCTTCCGTCAATTTCTTTAAGTTTCAGCTTTGCAACCATACTACCCCCGGAATCGAAAGACTTTCGTTTCCGGATAGCTCCTCGGTAGGGCAAAAACCCTCCGAATCGCGAGATGGCATCG
>LR537880.1:2348359-2436653 GCA_900883565.2 Caenorhabditis panamensis | reverse complement strand
GTATGGAGCGGAACGGAGTAACGGTTCATCAACACAAGAGGCATAGTCAGTTGGAATTTGAATGTTAATAGTAGGGCTGGTACAAGTACCCTGCGAGTTGTATCGCGCCTTTTTCTCAACCAAATCACTTGGAAACTTTGTTGACTATTTGTTCTAGCTTCTCCTTTCAAGATCAAGTCGGATTCCCCTATCGTATCGAAGCCGTCCTCCGTCTTCTTTCTGACTTCTTGATTGGAACTGTTGTTTATGATGATTCTCAAAACTTTGGGTTCTAAACTATTCCTCGCGAAAAGTCATCTCTGGTCACTCTCTCCCCCGCACTTCCTCTCCTTCCGATTGATTGTTCCCGCCGGGAAGGAGAAGCCTCTCGGATATTTGTAAAGCTGTGACTGAATGTTCCTGCGTCTCTCTGCCCCCGGGAGCATCTTCATCTGTTCTTTCTTCGTCGCTTAATTTCACAATCAAGATGTCCATTGTCTTATCGGCTGGAAGAGGTGTTACTCAGGTCGTCGAGCGATGTGAAGCCGCCAAGGAGTCCGGGTTTTTAGGTTTGTTTCTGAATACTGAGACTCCCTTGACTTTCACTCTCAGATCTCTCATCTTGCCAACTTATGTATATGGCCGACGCGGTTTACATGCTTATCAAAGGCTACGAAATCACCAGAATCAGTATTCAGGATAATATGATGAAGAAATTCCCCAAAAAGTTTGTTATCAAGTTCCCGACAGCAACAAGTATTCAAACATTCCTGTGTTCTTTGAGTAACTTTTATATTCCAGTTCTCAACATGGCTAACAATGAGATTGTGGAGATTCCAGAAGAAGTGGCAGAATGGAAGACTTTGAAAGGACTAAATGCCGCGAAGAACAAACTGTCGGCGTTTCCAGAGGCTCTGTTCAGTTTAGAAAATCTCATTTTCCTGGACCTGAATGGAAATGAGATCAATGGTACCTAGAGGAAGCTCAGGGTTCTGCACAACACTTCTGGTTTCAGAAATCGACGTGGACCGTTTGTTTACATCTCTACCAGCACTGAAAAAGCTGAATCTCTCGGAGAACCCATTGCACGAAGAGGTGAAGTCTAAATTGAAGAGTGCAAAACCAGATAAGCTTGAACTTTTGCTTTAATTATTTCGAATGAAAGTTCCTGTTTTCTCGGAAAAGTTTATTTGAATGGCTCGGAATGGAAAAAAGAATAAGAAAAGAAACCCGTTTCGGGGCCAGAAGAAAAAGGATACGAAGAATAGAGGAATAGAATAGTGAAAACAACTAGAAAGGTTTGGTACTCAGTACCCAAAGTACAGAAACATGTTGATTAGCGGTTAGCGAATTCATTGATTACATCGGAGTGACGGTGTGTGTTGGGATGATGCCAAAGTCACGGAGTCGCTTCAGAGCTGGACGGTAGACTTCCTTGAGGATCGGACGTTGGATACCGGCACGTTGGATTTCGTTGTTGAGCACCATGTGGGACACGATGGCGGTAGTGTAGCCGACGGTGCGGGCCATGGCGGAGAAGCCGTCTGGGTTTCCGTACTGTACGAGACTGATACGATGGCGTTCCGAGTTGCCTCCTGGAAGCTGAGCTCCGATGTCATGGTTCAACACAACCAAATCCGATTCGTGGCTCTTAAAGGCGAGGATCTTGGCCAAGTACTGAGCGAGAGTGTCAATTGGGGTTCCGTGACGGTCAACGACCTTATCAGAGAAAAGTCCAAGGTCTTCGAGTGCCGTGAGTCCCTTGGTTCCAACCTTCTCCTCGATTATGTGTCTGAGAGAATCTGGGAAAATATCCAGCTTCTGATTGGTCAGTGAAGCAACCAGCTCCTTCCAGGTCAAGTCCGGTCCGACAGTGGAGGTGAAAGAGTCAGTGGTGTTTCCAGAGAGAAGTCCAACAGAATGAAGAGCCTTGACAGTCTCAACGAATCCCTGATAGCGAAGAGTTCCTCGGAGGATTGTGTGGCAGTCGTTTCCGAGTCCGTATACTTCGGAATACTTAGTCGAGTCGCGATTCGGGAATCCGATCAGGTTGAGTCCTGGCATGAAGTCGATGTTGACGAGGTTGTCAACCACTGATCCCGACGGCACCTCCACAATCTTTCCGTTCTTCAGGTACTTTGCAGGGTTCATCAAAGCAGTGAGCACTCCCTTCGGGGACCACGAAAACTTGTAGCGGAGCGGATTATCAGACCATTCGGGAGCCGGTAGTCCACCACAGAAGGATTCAAATGAAGTAATGCGTCCGCCGTGCTCCTTGATGTCGTCAAAGCACTCCATGGCAAGCATGTGGTCTATTCCAGGATCGAGACCAGCTTCATTCATGATGGTCACATCGGCGTCCTTGGCACTGAAACAAAGATAACTTTGATGGTCTCTTGATAACAAACACTCACGCTCTATCAAGAGCCTCCAATTCCGGGGACACATAGCTGGAAGTGACCATGTCTCTCTGGTTGGAAATGCACATCTTGGCGACCAGTGGGTGGAAGTTGAATGGCAGCAACGAAACGACAATGTCGTGTTCACGGATGAGTCGTTCCATGGTATGACTTTCGCGTGCCACGTCGACGACGACGGACTGGATGTTGGGGGATTGGCACAGACGCTGTCCATCTCTCTGCGACTCGGTGGCCACGGTCAGATGCACGTTCTTCTGCTTGGAGTAGAAGTCGGCGAAAGGTCCAGAGACCATGCCGGCGCCGAGGAGCAGAACCTTCTTGTCGGTAGTTCCCATGATGCGAGACTTGGCGGAAGAGGCACTGGAAATGAATGAACGAATGCGATGACAAAAATGACATGGGCGTGGTGAACTTACGCGGACTGATCCTTGCGCAACTGTTCGATGTACTCAAAGTTGGGGGTCAGCTTGCCCTGGTCCGTGATGATGGCGTTCTTGATCTCGGTGCGGCACTGGAGACGGTCAAAGTTCTGATCATTGGAACAGTTGAGCAGGTCCCAGAGCCACGGGTACAGCAGGTTTCCAAACTGCTCAGTGGCTTCAATTGGCATCTGAGCTGGCATGTTATCGATGGAGCACACTAGGCATCCGGATTTGGCGTCGAAGCTGTCCGAAGAGGTGTTGAAGTCGGCGTCGTAGATAGCGAATGGCTTATCGATAGTGGTACACTCTCTCATGAACTCCACAGAACCTCCTGGATCGGCAGAGATGTCGCAGAGAGCCACAAGACGATGCGGAAGTGTCGGGCATCCCGGAGTGTCATACTGAAACTGGCTATTATGAGAACGTCCAAAGTTATGAAGTTAGTGAAAAGCTTACAAAGCTGTTTTCAGTCGCTGCGTTAGTGTTAGCTTTTGCCTAGAACATGCATTAGTGAAGTGAGGAAGTGAGAAGGTGATAAGGAAGCTTACACGTTGAACTGGTGTCAAGAGGTTCTTGGCATCTGGGATAGTGATAAGGCGCGGAGATTGAGCATCCCAATAGACTCCGTTGATGATGACAGAGGCATATGGGGCAATCTGCAAACAGAACGTTTTGATCGGAAAATCAAACAATGTGCTCTAGTGGTCTCTCTTCTATCATCCCGCGTTAGCGTTTCAAGTTGAAACTTGAATGTTGTGACTTTTGACTTCTCCACGTGACCGTCTTCAGTTTCTATTCTTCTTCTTCCCTTTGTGATCATATCACTTTGCAGATTATCAGGCAATCAGACAATCATCGGGAGAATTAGGGAAACTAGACAAATCGCCACGAGGCAAGGGCGCGCGCACGGTTTGATGTATTTACGACTGGCGCTAAATTGAGAAGAGACAGAAGAGGTGATCGGACGATGATAACAGTGGACATCATCTCACGTACCTCTGTCGCAAACTTGGAAGTGTAACGATCGGGGAACTGCTCGAATTCTTCCTTGTTGAATGGACCGCCATGCTTCGGGACGAAGTGGTCCTTGCGGGTCACCACGCAACCGTACACCTTGTTCAGCTCTGGAAATCAAATTAATTCTCTCAACTCATCTCACGGTCCTTCTTCACTTACGTCCTTTTTGTGCTACCTTCGGAAGAGTTGCCACATCGACATACTCATGGGGCAAGTGCTCGAAGAGCTCCCTGGCTCCTTGACTGACATTTCCAGAGCCAGTGAACACAAAGATCAGTGGACCCAAGGATCGTGGCATTCTGTCGAGGGCGATTTCGTATCCGATGTCTCTCAAAGCGTTGATGGCCATGTGGGAGTCGTTGTAGTTGTGGGCGAGTCCCATGTGCAGGAATGGTGTGTTGTGGCCCAGAGCCAGCAGCCGGAGTCCGATTCCGTGCAGAATGTCGATGAAGCCCGCGTTTCCGGCCCACTTTCCAAACATCACGAGACGTTTTCCCTTCTCGTCGACAATCTTCTCATAGTCGAGCAAGCGGATGTTCTGTAAATGTGATTGGACTCTTCTCAATCTTCTTCTCTAACAAACCCTCTGCAAAATGGTATCAAGCATTTCCATGTTATCCTGTTGGGCTTTGATGGTGTGTGAGAAGAATGCGTAGGTCTTGTTCGGGATCAGCTGGTCAATGGGGACACTCTTGACGGACATGATGATGTGTGCTTCGCTGAGATCCTCTCGGACGATGGCTCCGGCTGAGATGTAGTCCTGGATGGGGTAAGCACGTCTGTTGCTCGGCTGGATGAGCACGTTCACTCCGGACTTGGTGAGCCGTTTGACGTGCGTTGGCGCCAATGGAGCACGACGTTCCCACGCATTTACGGTTTCTCGTCTGGAAATGGTGTTCTAGTCAGAAATCTAGAGGAGTAGTTGATCAATGTAAAGACTGTTCTTCTGCAAAATCGACTAAACTAGGTGATGATAGATTGCATCGGAGAGGCTGTCATTGATCCCCAATGATATCAAGCGTAATTTGCAGAAAGAATAGACTCTCCCAAATAGAAAACTGTCCTACCTGATACCAATAGTCGGTGTTCCTCGACCATGGAACGTCTTGGTCGCCTGGAACCGCTGTGCCACGTGGCGAAATGCAGTGGACGTGTGCAGCAGCCTCATTGGGAAATGGAGAGAAGACTGACTAAGGGAAAACAGATCTTTTGGAAGGGGAACAATCAGTCGTCGGAGGCGTGGCTTTTGTCTGTTTCTCTCGACCTTGGTTCACGTTGATATTGAATGTATCTGATGTAATAGCGTGTTATTGGGACGGAGAGAGACGCAGGGGGCAATGGAATTTCAGATGTTGATGATATATCGTCCTAAAGATCAAGTAGGGAAGATTTATGATGACGTCACTGTATCTTGAAAGGTTCCCTGGTTCCTGGAGATCTCGATAAGGAATTTGATCAGCATGGCTGACAATCCTTGGTCGTAAAGGACATTGTAAATTTGGTAGGTTTATCGGAGCTATCTTGTGGTTTCTTGATTTTTTAGTTTCTCTGATTTCTACTTTCCAAGCTTCAGCTTTCTTTCCTTCTCCGTGAAAGTTGACTCGGGATTACTGTAGACAACGATTACGGTAGCTGGTTTTCGACTCTAAATTTGCAAATCCCTTATAAAAAGTCTAAAAACAAACATTCTCTGGTTTATATTCATGTCCAATTTTGTACAATATCCAAAACTACAATTCTCTCAAGGCACAAGCACGAATTCAATTCTCCCTCGTGATTCTCTCTTCTCGTGCGCACATCGTAAACAACGCGAAGTTGCGTACGCCGTTGCCCCGGCTGCCGTGCTGAATCAGCAGAGCACCATGGCTATCGGCCGTGTGCGCGCATTCGAATCCCCTGCGAGCAGCCGAAACTAGCGCCGAGATGATGCTCCGTGAAATCGTCAAAGCCCGTGAGTTATACGTTTTTCGCTTTTCCCCTCAATTTTCGGAAGCTCTTCCCCAGAAAATCGGAAATTTTAAATTCAGAAATCGTCGAACAAATTCTGCGTCCGCAGAGCTATGATTCCGCCTTGGGCCGTCGCAAGTTCAGTGTGCTCATCCTCGATAAAGTTGCCATGAAAGTCGTTAATTCATGCCTGGCACTCAACGAAGTTTTCGAATTAGGAGTCACTCTCGTCGAGGATCTTACCCGGAACCGTGAGCCCATGCCGTCCATGGAGGCAATTTATATCATTGTGCCGACGATGGAATCCGTGCAGCTTTTGGTCAACGATTTCACTCCGAGGACAAGATACGGGCCACGCAACGCCTACAAACAAGCTAACGTCTACTTCCTGGAGCCATGTGAGGACGATGTGTTCATGAAACTCGTCCCACTCAAAAAGTATTGCGGGGCACTGAAAGAGTTCACCTTGAGCTTCATCCCCATGGAGAAGCAAATCTTCGCCGTTAGCAATCCAGATGTTGCCCGGACTACGAACGGCATCGTCAGTTTGTGTTCTTCTTTGAATATTTACCCCGTTCTAAGGTAAGTAGACATACAAACATACAGATTTTGTTGACTGAATCTTCTATTTTTTGACGTTATCACTCGGACTTTGCTCAAAGCGCCGAGATTTGCTATCGTGTAGACCAGAAGTTGAAGGATCTGCAAAGAAATCAACCGGCGATCAGTGTTGACAACGACTCGCAACTCATTATTTTGGGTTAGTGTGTCAGAAGCTTGCTAATGTTATGATTCCCTTTCCAGACAGGAGCTTTGATCTTATCTCCCCACTGCTCCACGAGACAACTTTGCAAGCAATGGCTTCGGATCTTTGCAATTTCAAGAACGGCATCTACCAGTATACTGCAGACAACAGAGAACAGAAAGTGGTGAGTCTCGCTTGCTTCTGTTTTGCACGTGATATTCAAAATTGTAGGTGCCTCTTGACGAGAGTGACTCAATGTGGATTGAGCTCCGCCATAAGCACATTGCCGAGGTGCTTCAGCGAGTCGCCGAGATAACCAGGGAGACAACGAGATCGGCCCGCACCCTTGACGACAATGCCTCGATTCGAGAGCTAGGGGAAACGATTCGCCAGTTGCCGGCAAGTCAGAGAAAAGTTGGCAAGCTGGCGTAAGCTCTCCTTGGGACTTCGAGTTTTCAAAAAATTTGCGTTTCAGGGCCTACTTGAACTTAGCAGACGAATGTCGAGTGAAGTTCTTCGAAAGTCTTCAGGATATCATTCTTCTGGAACAGGACATGGTGACCGGGCACACACCAGAAGGCGTGAAGCTCAAGGATGCACCAACCGTCGGGCGACTCTCCAAACTTATTCTGCCGGCTGTTCCTATCGAAATCCGTCTCCGACTGATTCTCATCTACATGCTAACTGTTGGAAAAGACAAGGACGAGCAATTCTTCGATCGACTCCTGAATCTCACTGATATTCCGGAGGATGAGCATAAGGTGATTAAGAAAATGTTGAGGTGGAGGAATGTAAGTGAACAACTGTTGACATCTAGTGAAAACTTCAAAGTTTAGCAAGCGCACTCAGCTCATCCTCATCGGGAGCGTCCGTTAAGCACAGAAGAGCGATTCCCGTCGAGCCGTTGGGAACCGAAGGTCCGGGATGTGCTCCGGGATGTCGTGGACAACAGATTGAACGAGAGAGAGTTCAGATACGTCGGAAGCCGGCCACAAGTTTCAAGAGACCAAAATGTTCCGAGCAGCGCCAGATTCACAAGTGCGCTCTCCGGAGGTCGGCCAAGGGACCGCAAGCGCAAGATCATCATATTCATCGTTGGTGAGTTATTTCTGTGAACATGAGAACTCTATAAAAGTTTAAATTCCAGGCGGAATGACACACTCCGAAATGAAAGTCGCCTACGAGATGTCAGAAGCGACAAACACAACCATCTACCTGGGTTCCGACTCCGTTCTAACGCCCAACGAATTCCTCGGCACACTGCGAGGCACTGATAATGAATAACAGAGCTCTCATGTACCATTTATCTTCTATCAACAGCTTTGTACATTTTCTGTCTTTTCTATATATAACCGTTTACATCAAATATACTGCTTCGAATGTTTGAATTTGAGTTGTTTGTTTCCTTGCGAAGTTTGTGGCCGAAGAATTACCACACAGTTATGTTTTCTAGGCCGTTGGGCTATCTGTTTATTCAGTTCTAAAAGCTCTAGTAGTAATTTAGCTATGAAGTTATCAAAATTTCTACTGGATCGGGTAAGTTTCATCTTTTCCTCTAGCTCAATTAGTTTAATTCCATAGGTTCGCGTCCGCTTCGCTCCCTCTCCCACCGGTCATCTTCACATCGGAGGCCTTAGGACTGCGTTTTTCAACTACCTATTCGCCAAAAAACACGGAGGAGACTTTATTCTTCGAATTGAGGACACCGACAGAGCCAGATTTGTAGAGGATGCTCAGGACAAGGTGATTTGGATTTTGGTTGCATCATCTATAAGTTTTCTGCAGATCTATGACGCCCTCCATTCCTACAATCTGCTGCCAGACGAGGGGCCACGGGAAGGAGGCTCATCTGGGCCTTATGAGCAGTCGAAGCGACTTGATTTATACCAAGAAGCCTCCAATCAACTCATCGAATCCGGTCACGCCTACAGATGCTTCTGCTCCGAGGAACGACTGGAACTTTTACGAAAAGACGCAGCGCGACGAGGTGAAATTCCGAAATACGACAGGAAGTGTGCTGATTTAGATGCAAAGACAGCGAAATTGAAAGCGGAAAACGGAGAAAAGTTCGTGGTACGGTTCAAATTAGACAAGCAGAATGTGTCATTCGAAGACGAAGTGTTTGGAAGTGTGAACCAGTTCATAGACGAATCCGATCCAGTGCTTCTGAAGTCTGACGGGTTTCCAACTTACCATTTGGCGAATGTGGTGGATGATCGGAAGATGAAGATCTCACACGTGATCCGAGGAATGGAGTGGCTCAGCAGCACGGGAAAACATCAAATTCTGTACAAGGCATTCGACTGGACGCCACCGAAATTTGTGCATCTGTCACTGATTATGAGATCGGCGACAAAGAAGTTATCGAAAAGGGACAAAGATGCGTTTGTAGCATATTACGGAGACGAGCTGGGTGTGCTACCGGAGGCAGTGCTGAATCTGATGATCAGGAATGGAAGTGGAATCAGGGATTTCGATCCGGAGCACTTCTACAAGCTGGAGGAGATGGTGGAGAGATTCGATTTGGGACTTCTAGGTCGGCGGAATCTTCTGGTAAGCTATTTTCTGTTTTCATTTAAAAAAAAACAGTAACGTTTTTCAGCTGGACTCCGACGTGCTCGCCATGTATTCCCGAATGGCGTTCCAATCAGCCGACTTCGACAGTCAGCTCTATCCACGGATCGTTGAGAGGTTACAAAAGGATCTGAAACTGTCAGAAGTCCCTGAAAAGGAATACTTGAGAAAGGTTGTATCATTCCTGCGTTCCAAGGAGGAAAACTTTGGATTTCTGAATTCCCTGACACGTGGCAACGAGTTTGTGTGGTTCTTCTCGAGACCCGATTCGCCAGAGGTTCTGAAGAGTTCCTGTCAAAATCTGGATCTTCAAGCGATTTTGAATAATTTGCTGAAACTTGGTAGGCTTTTCTATCAAAATTTTACGATATCTGAACACTTTTCAGATTCCCTAGAGTCTCCGAAACTATCTGATTTGGCTAAATCTCACGGAATCACTCAGCCAAAAATGATGGGAATCGTGAGAATATCGCTCATCGGAACCAAGAAAGGACCACCCATTTCGGAGCTTTTCGAGTTTTTCGGAATGGACGAGTGTCGGAGGAGGCTGGAGACAATGCTAGGATTGCTCAATTAATAGTTTTTTTCTCAGTTTTTCATAGTTCAATTTAGAATTTTCATGATAAAAAACGGGTTTGAAATACAAGTGAAATTTGGATACTCGAATCGAATTGATAAAAATGAGATACAGAGGTAGTGATATTTAGGTACAAGAGAATCGTCAATTTACAAGTTTTAGTTTTGAGATTTTTTAGTATTTTTGATGCTTCGTGTCCTGGTACTCTTTGCGCACAAAGTCAACCAGCATCTTCTGCGATTCCAGGATTTTTGCGTATGTGCTCTCGGCCTGAAAAAAACGAGTGTTATACAATTTTAATGTTGTTTTGAAGTTCCATAAAATTGTTTTCGAGCATTCAACATTGCGAGTTAAGTAACTTTCCTGTAGAACGACTCGAAGTATTTGATTTTTGAACACAAAACATACTTCTTTGAGCCCTCTGTCCTGTCTCTCGGCTCTCTCCACCTCGGCCTGCAGGCGCATCTCTGTCGCGTTTCTTCTGGTCGTCAGCTCGTCGATTTTCTCATTCAGATCGCTTTTCTCCTTTTCCATCTTGCGAACGGACACCTCCGTCAGGCGTCTTTCCTCTCGGAGTCGTTCAATATCTTCAAGACAACTGTTTCCAAAGTTTGAAAACAAAAATACTCACACTGCGTTATTTCATCGAAGCTTCCTGCGGAGCGAGAGGACATTTTATTGTTTTCTGATAAGTTAGAATTCATAAAAGCTTGTTCTAGGTTCTCAAAGTTTGTGCAGTATTTTTAATTAGGAGTCTTAGACCATAAAGTGTTTCCATAAACAACTATTTGTGTCAAAACATTTATTGACTTGACAATAACAATAGAAATCAACAATAGGAACTGCCGATTTACTTCTTTCCAGCGGAGACCTTGGCCTTGGCGGTTCCTCGGACCTTCTTCTGTCTGTTCTTTCTCTCCTTGCGCTGCTTGCGTCCTGGCTTATCGACCTTGGTGGCAAGTCCCATCTGGAAAAATAATATTGAAGAAGCGGTAAAAACTGACAAATAAGTGAATGCTCTGAGGTTTCAGAGCATGCTTTCAAGATTAACAGAAAAAGAAACACTTACGCGGACAAGTCTGTACTTTGGCTCGAACTTCTTGGCGTAGTCGACGGTGTCGTAGACAAGAGCGAATCCCTTGGACTTTCCTCCTCCGATCTTGGACTCGAATCCGAATGGGATAACGGTATCCGGGGTGGTCTTGTACAGCTTGGCGATCTTCTCGCGGATATCGGCCTTTGGCACGGTTGGGCGTCCTGGGTGGATCACCTCGACGACCTGGAAACAGATTTTATGAGAACACAGTTTATAAAAATTTCTATAATTCAACTTACCATTTGCTTTCTGTAGAGAAGCTTGTTGGTGAGAACCTTTCTCGTTCTGATAGTAACGACGTCACCCATCGTGAAGTTTTAACCCTGGAACAGAAAAATAAGAAAATCGGTAATCGAGTCGAGAAATCATAAAATAATGGAAACGGGAATACGAATGACCTTAATTAAAAATAAGAGTTTTTGATGAAAAAATAGAGCGGAAAACATCGAAAATTGACTGACTAGGGATCACAAAGGCTCCTCTTATCACGTTTCACATGAAAATTTCAAAAAAAAACGGCATATTTCATCGGAAAATCGAAAAAATCGCTTAAAAAAAGAAAAATTTTAGCGAAATTTTGCACTGGCAATGGTTAAGCGTATGAAACTCAGCCAACGTCTCGCCACGAAAAGGCAGTACGCAGGCAAATAATAGCGTGCGCCTTTAAACTGGGGTAGATTTACGAAGCGCGCGTGTAGTCCGCGTGGAGAAGACTGGAGTGTGAAGCGATTGAGATGGAACCTTTATGAAAAGTGAGAAAAAGAAAGATGCAACCAAGAATCAAGCATTTAGATAGAAAGTTATAGATTTTCTAATAATAACTGACCAAACTGTGCTCGTGGGATGTCTGCGAGTCCTCTTCTTAACCAAATATAGATTTTCTAAAAAGAACAGGCCAAACTGTGCTTGTAGGATGTCTGAGGGTCCTCTCCTCAACCAGATATAGATTTTCTAATAATAACTGGTCAAGCTGTGCTCGTGGGTTGTCTACGAGTCCTCTCCTTTTTCAGGAACTCTACGAATCGGATAACAAGATACGGTGATTGCATAAACTTGAGTATCGTATAAAATTTATTCTGTAAGGTGCCAAAAGAAGAATGTCTGGAAGTAAATAAAGCTTCATCCATGGTTTTCAACAGAAGTAAAAAAGCAAAAATATTTGACCCAGGCAGGGATCGAACCTGCAATCTTCTGATTAGAAGTCAGACGCCTTATCCATTAGGCCACAAGGCCACGAGAGAAAGAGTTCCGCAAAGCCATGACATACTTGCGGCCGCCAGGCAAGCAAGAGAAAGTACAGCGCGCGAATAGACCACAGACAACGAAACCACTTGCAGACCTTTCAGGATCATTGCTGTAAAAACCTTATACTTTTCAATTCTCTTCCTATTCACAGTACTTCTGGGCTCCTGTAGACCTTTGGATTATTCCTTATTATTGAATGAATAACTCAGTCGGCTGGTGTCTGTGTACTTTTCGTCAGAAAATTCCATGACGCGTTAGTCAACATTTTTCTTCACGTCAAGCTCCAAGTTCACGTGAACGCCCATTGCCCCCACTGGAAGCTCTGATGAAGACTATGAAAATGACTTATCCTTTGACGAGAATCCAGTTGACAAGATAGGCGTCTCCTGCAGTGACTGCATGGAAGTAAGTTGCCGAGGAAATTCAGAAATTACAATGTTTTCCGGTTTAGGCAAGTCAACCCCGGCTGGTTGCGGGCAACAGATATCCGCATAAAAAAAGATCACCATCAAGTATAGCGAAGTGAAGCCTGGACTGGACACAAAAGATGCAAAAAAGCTGCCGCAGTTGACGGATGATATCCAGAGGTTCATAACCTTCTTGGAAAGCAATCGTCTAATGAAGTACCAGTGAGTAGAAATCCTGTTTCTTTTTAGAGAAAAATGAGTATGGGCCTTTCACTACCGTATATCTATCTATAAATATTAGTTGTGATTTTCGGTGCCTTGGCCTTTTATTTTTGACTACCAAACTCATCCAACCCAGCTCTGCTAGGTATTTAGCCAATAATATTGACCAACAATGGAAGAGTGGAAAACACTGTATGTAATCTGTATTTGTTTAAGTCTGGACAGTCGGGACTACGCAGTGGCTGCCCACTTCTACGAGTGCCAGCGAAAGATGCGGCTACAGAAGGGAGATGGAAGCATGGAGGAGTGGAAGCTCGAATTCAACACGAAATCAAACAGCAAATACTACGAAGAGCTGATCAAGTGCATGACTGACCTCAAAAGGGTGATGACACTGAAGGCACCAGAACAGAGAGATGAGCGTTATGAATTGCTCCGTCGTATGGACACGCATCTGTTCAATTATGAAGAGAAGGATGGAACATGCCTGTTTGTGCATCTGCAGGAGGCACTGGGAGTTGTGCCAAGGGTTGGTGGTCATCACATGAGATACCCAAAACCTGGAACAAAGAGAGCTGTATCCAAAGATGCGTGGGAATCTATCCATGCCAGGAAAGGATTGCCTCTGGAAGTTGGGATTGATTTTTTGCAAAAAATCATGTCAAAGGCACCCTCAACCCACCGAAGCCACAAGTTCACAACATGGCCATGGTCCGAAAAGGACAAGAAAAAAGTAACAGCAAAAATCAGTAAAATTCTGAATAAGACGAGCACAAAAGTTCGGGAATACTTCATACCAATCTATGAATTGGTGTCCCCTCCAGGGTATTTCCGAATTTTTCTTCTCAGGTCATCATAATTTTCAGTGCCGACCAACAATACCATGCCAGGACGTACGTTGTGAGAAAGGACCAACTACTATGTTACGACTCCATTGTTGCCCACCTGAGCCGGAGCTTCCCGTCTCAAGAATCATTCGAAGAACTCTTCGACATGCAATGCGAAGCTGTAGATGGAGCAGTACAACAAGGGGAAAACGACTGCGTTATTTACAGTTTGATGTTCATTGACTACCGAATCCACGGAGAAAACTTCACAACGAAGGAGGATGCGACGTTCGAAGTCGAAGCATTTTATGAAACTTTTAAGAACTATTTCTTTATGGAATGAATAATAAATGTATGAATAGAAGTGTCCTGGCACTTTATGAGTTATTTCTTCAGAAAACAAAAAGCAAAGCCATGATATACTTGCCGGGCAAGCAAGAGAAAGTACAGCGCTCGCATAGACCACAGAGAACGAAACCACTGCAGATATTTCAGGATCATTGCTGTAAAAACCGTACTTTTGCATTCTCTTCCTGTTTATAGTACTTCTGGGCTCCTGTAGACATTTAGATTGATTCCTTATCATTGAATGAATGACTCAGTCGGCTGGTGTATGTGTACTTTTCGTCAGAAATTTCCATGACGCGTTGGTCAACATTTCAAAAACAAGACACAGGCGCACACAACCTAGCCCCATACAAGCACAATTTCGATAAGAAAACGGTCAGTTTTCCCTGGTCGCCAAATCAATGTTGCGAACGCTGGACAAACGGCAGAAAAATGGGAGTTCCGAGCAGCAACCTCAGTCTCCGAAGCCGTCTAGACCACCAGAAGTTGTTCCGAAAGTTCGGTCAACACCTATTCTAAAACCGTCAGAAGTTCCCACGTCTTCTAAATCCTCTTCCACAACGGCATCATCAACCAGCCGTCCGAAAAGTGGCGTTGTTTTAATTTCTTCACGTCAAGTTCCAAGTTCACGTGAACCCCGTGAACGCCCATTGCCCCCACTGGAACCTTCTCGAACTACACGTCACCAGCATGCCACGTCATCTTCCCGCCCGTCTTCCAAGAGAAGTGAGTTTTTTGACAGTTTTCAAGTTATTCCTGCGTTTTCACAACAGCAAAACCACCACATCTTCAAGACTTCCTAGTGTAAGTTTACCTCCCTACGAGCCTGGATCAGTGGAGGGCTCCAGAATCCGGTTCCAGATTCCAACTAAGCCTTCATTTACAGAAATGGAAACGGAAAGTGGCAACAGCGACTTCGGCCGGACCGTCTGGATCTCCGATCCTTCGGATGGTTTCGTGCTCGCCCAGATCGCCGACATCGGCCACGACGGTCTCTCACTGAAAATCCTCGGTTCCAACGAGACAGTGTCTCGTCGTTATGATGAGACGTATGCGTGTGAGGACGATCTTCAGAAGTCCGTCGAGGACAACTGTGCTCTCATGCACCTCAACGAAGCAACTCTGCTTCATAATTGTAAACTTCGGTATGCCAATGGCAAAATTTATGTGAGTTTCTTGGAAATGAGATTTCCTAAAGACATGTGCAAGCTTTCAGTCGTATGTGGCCAACATCCTTATCTCCATCAATCCGTATCAACAAATTGACGGGTTCTACTCGACACAAACCATCCGAGACTACCGTGGAAAGTCACTCGGACAACTCGAACCACACATTTTCGCAATTGCCGATAAGGCCTACCGGGAGATGCGTCGCCACAAGGCTTCACAGTCGATCATCGTGTCCGGAGAGTCGGGAGCCGGAAAGACCGAGTCGCAGAAAGCGGTTCTCCGTCACTTGTGTGAGAACTGGGGAGCAGAAGCTGGACCAATCCAGCAGAGACTTCTGGAGAGTAGGTGATATCAGAAGATCCAGAGATTTCACTCCCATTTTAGCTAACCCGATCCTGGAGGCTTTCGGAAATGCAAAAACTCTCCGCAACAACAACTCCAGCCGATTCGGAAAGTTCGTGCAGATCCACTTCGCCGACAACGGAAGTGTCGCTGGGGGCTTTGTCTCTCACTACCTTCTGGAGACCTCGAGAGTCTGTCGTCAAGCCACTGGGGAGAGAAACTACCACATCTTCTACCAGTTGATCGCCGGATCCTCCAATGATCTCTTCAAGCATCTCGCGCTGTCTCCACCCCACACATTCAATGTGAGTTAGAGAACGCTCTAAATGATCGTTAACTCTTGATTTCAGTACCTCAAACACGGATCCACCGTGCTCTTCGCTCACCACAAGTCGGATTCAGCTTCCAAAGTGCCTAGAGACCGTGTCACCGAATCGAAGTTCTCCACTGACTCGATGGTCGACGACTACGCGGACTTTGCTCGTTTGGAGAAGGCGTTGAAGCTGACTGGAGTCACCCAGGAGGAGCAGACGTTCATCTGGTCGACAATCGCTGGAATCTTGCACCTTGGCAACGTTGAGTTCGAGGAGAACGTGAATGATTCGAAAGGTGGATGCCAGATCTCTCCGGTCACTGAGCAGTCTCTTCACCACGCCGCTCGTCTCTTGGGACTCGAGATCAGTGAGATGAAGCTGGGACTGTGTGCTCGTATCATGCAGGCAACCAAGGGAGGAGTCAAGGGAACTCTGATCAGAGTGCCACTGAAGTCTCACGAGGCTGCTGCTGGAAGAGATGCTCTCGCCAAGGCCATCTACTCGAAACTCTTCGACTGGCTCGTTTCTCGTGTCAACCAAAGTATCCCGTTCGAGAAGAGCTCCGGCTACATTGGAGTTCTCGATGTTGCCGGATTCGAGTTCTTTGCGGTCAACTCCTTCGAGCAGTTCTGCATCAACTTCTGCAACGAGAAGCTCCAACACTTCTTCAACGAACGCATTCTGAAGCAAGAGCAAGATTTGTACGCAACCGAAGGACTCAATGTGCAGAAGATCGAGTTTGTGGATAATCAGGACTGCATTGACCTCTTCGAGACCAGAGCATCTGGGTTGTTCGATCTGCTCGACGAGGAAGCCAAGCTGCCACGTCCAACATTCCAGCACTTCACGCAGAGAGCTCACGAGGCAAACAAGAAGCAGTTCCGTTTGGATGTATGCTATTGGTAGTCTTGTCAGATCCCAATCAGAATCTTTCAGACTCCCAGAAAATCGAAAGTCAAGGCTCATCGTGAAATGAGAGACGACGAAGGACTGCTCATCCGTCACTACGCAGGATCAGTTTGCTACGAAACCAAACACTTCGTCGAGAAGAACAACGATCAGCTGCACAACTCGCTGGAGATGCTCATTGAGCAATCATCGTATGTTCCAAGATGCTTCTGATCTTCAACTATCATTTCAGCTTCCCGATGATCGTCGCTCTCTTCACCACCGAGCCAACTGGAGCTGTAAAGACTGGAGGAAAGCTGAAGTCCGTCAGTGTCGGTGCCAAGTTCAAGTCTCAGCTCTCGACTCTTCTGGACAAGTTGAACCACACCGGCACCCACTTCGTCAGATGTGTCAAGCCGAACAACCAGATGAAGCCATGGACTTTCGACGGTTCTGCTATCCTCAGTCAGCTTCAGTGCGCCGGGATGGCATCCGTGCTCCGTTTGATGCAGCAAGGATTCCCTAGTAGAACGTCGTTTGCCGACTTGTACGCCATGTACGAGAAGGGATTGCCACCGAACCTTGCCAGACTGGATCCTCGCTTGTTCTCGAAGTGCTTGTTCCGGGCTCTCGGTCTGGATCAGAACGACTTCCAGTTCGGGCTCACCAAGGTCTTCTTCCGCGCCGGAAAGTTTGCCGAGTTTGATGAGATGATGAGACAGGATCCGGAGACGATGCAGGAGTTGATTGCCAAAGTCAACGGATGGCTGATCAAGGCTCGCTGGAGGAAAGTGCAATACGGGGCACTGAGTGTGATCAAACGTGCGTTGAATAGGAACCCAGAATGAGTCATGATTTTTAATTTCAGTCAAAAACAAGATCGCGTACCGTGCCGAGAAGATCAAGAAGATCCAAGCACTGACACGTGGATACTTGGCAAGAAAGAAGTTCCAAAAGAGACTTGCTGTTTATCGCAAGGCCCTGGCTCTTCTGGAAAGCTCCAAGGAAATGTCTGAGGTTAATTGACAAGACCGAGCTAGGTACAGTAACCTAATATTCCAGATTCTTGGACGTCTCACTGAAGCTAGCCAGAACAAGTGGAGACAGCCAGCCGAAGCAACCACCAAAGACCTCGAGAGTCTTGTCATCAAAATCAAACACTTCGACTCTCCGGAGCAAGTGGGAGAAGCCAAAAAGAGCTATGAGCACTACGCAAAGAGAGTGGATTCGATGATTGCTGATCTGAAGAATCAATTGGAGAATGACGAGATGGCGGAAGTCGAGCGTCGTCGTAAGGAAGCGGAGGCTAAAGAGAGACGTCAGATGGAGGAGCAGGCGGCGATCGAGCGAGAGAAGATTCTGTAGGTTTCGGAACTATGGATTGTCTTGAATTCTGTTTTTCAGTCGTCGCAAGATGGAAGAGGAACGGGAGAAGGCTCAGAAAGAGTACGAGGCTCAACTGGAGATCCAGAGACAGAAGGAAGCTGTGGAGGCAGAAGAGGAGCGCAAGCGGCAGGAGAAGGAAGAGCGGGACCGCCTGGATTCCATGGTCGCTTCCAGACTCAACACTTCGGACGGAGTGGCTCTGGTGGCTGCTGAGCCGACGAACAACACGACGTCTACTGCTGCCAAGAGCAAGTACGACCTGGGAAACTGGAAGTACGCGGATCTTCGTGATGCCATCAACACTAGCAACGACGTGGAGATGCTGAAGGCGTGCAAAGAAGAGTTTCATCGTCGTCTCCGCATCTACAACGAGTGGAAGTCTCGCAACACTGCTCAGCGGGACCAGCCACCAACTCGGGCTCCTCTGAGCGTCTACAACATCTCTGCGCCTTCGGCTTCCACCGCTCCGCAGCCATCCCAGACGCAGCAGCGTTACTTCAAGGTGTCGTTCGCGGATGGAAAGAAGAAAGGTTACCAGATTTCCTTGTTGCTTCAATATCAATCCAATTTCAGAAGGAGGCACAGCTCAAGCCGGTATGTGGTACGCCCACTTCAATGGCCAGTTTGTTCACCGCCAGCTCACTCTCCGTCCTTCCCAGAAGCCAGAGCTTCTCATTTCCGGATGGGACGACTTGAGAATGTGCGAATTGCCGTTGGACCAGACTGGGCTTGGTCGCAAGAAGGGAGCCGAGATCCAGGAGAGCGAGTTCGAGGCCCAGTGGCAGCACTATGGAGGACGTTCCGCCCCAGTGAAGAACTGAAATGTTAAAGGGCTTGTAAAAATGTACTATGAAAGATAGATTTTTTATAATGGATATAAAGGAGTTGGCCACTGAACTTGTGTTGTTGTTGTTTCTTGAAGTTTAATTCTGGAGTGTTTCGTGTTACTACATTCTCAATTCCTTGCTTTCGGTTGGGTTCTCCTAATGTATGATAAGCAGGAAATGGACAAAAATCAATTGAAACACTGATAAGAAAACGGAGACTGAAAACCGGCTCGCCTAGCATTCCCAGGCAGTAGTCATGATGCTCCGAACCCTCCTGCTCCCCGTATTCCTCATTTCTCTTGTTTTTGCTGGACCATTGGACACTGTAGAGAATACGAAGGCAGTAGAATGTGCCGTTTGTCAGTTCATGGGAGCAGCAACTGCGGCCAGGAATGGTGCTGATAGAACAGGTTGGAAGTGTACTTCAGTGAGAACCATGCGAGAAAAAGAACTTCAGAATCCGTAGCTCATTGTTTGAGATTTGAAGAGTGTGCGAAGCAGCAGACTGATTGTGAAGTAGGACATAAACTTTGAGAACTTGAAAAGATTTTTTGTTTAAGATAATTTCTACTTTGCACAATGAAATTGGCAAGATGACAGGTCACTTTGAGAAGGTTAGGCCCATGATTGAGGAGGCTTCTGCCAAGTGTCAGACTGGTACAGAATAGCCTCTTTTGGCAATTTGAAAGCTGCTGAACTATTTTCAGATTCGAAATCTCTTGTGATCAGTGAGAGTGCCACTAGCACAAAGTGTATGCTATGCTTCCTGGTGTATGATGTTCTCAAGTACATCAACTACAGTGCGTCCCTATTGAAGTTTTGCATATAACAAGTTGTTTTTTTCTAGATATTCTCGAAAACCCGATGCTGGGAACTGTGAAGACCGCAGTTGAAGCTGCGTGTATCATTCTAAACGAGGACTTGTGCCAGGCTCTTCTGCAGCCAGACACCTTCGGAGCGATCGTCCGAGGACTCCAGGATTCGCTTGGAAGTTTCTATGACTTGATTGCTGTGCAGGGATTCGGATGTGTGCCTTACACCGAGCTTTTTGGAACTTGCTAAATGAATAAAGTTTTGATTTGAAAGGAGATGTAGTTTTTCAAAAATTAATTGCATACCAACAAGTTCAACAACATATCGAGGCAGGAAAAAGAAGAGTGACAACAAGAGAAAATCAACAAGTGGTAAAATAATAATGGAAAATTGAGAACAATGTGGTGAGGATGAAACGGTGAATTACAGTTTTGGAATTGATTAGCAAACCTAGAACTTGGTTCGCTTGTTCTGGCCGCCACTGAATCCTCCTCCATCGTGTGGTCTCTTGAAGTCACCACCTCCACGTCCACGGAATCCTCCACGATCTCCGCCGCGACCTCCTCGGAAGCCACCTCTGTCTCCACCTCGGAAGCCTCCTCTGTCGCCACCACGGAATCCACCACCGCCTCCTCGTCCTCCGAAGCCACCACCTCCACCTCGTCCGAATCCACCGCCTCCGCGGCCACCTCTGTCTCCTCCACGTCCACCACGGCCTCCGCGTCCACGACCACCGGCGGCATTAGGAAGGAATCTGAAAAATATCACGTTGTTTGAAAGCGAATAGAAACCTTACCGGTCAACGGGCAGAAGCTTTCCGGGGTCAATGTAGAGAGAAGCTCCTTCTTTGAATGAAGCAGCTTTCACTCCCTGTGACAGCGTGACAGAGAATCCCTGCAAAATTGAAATAATAATCAAGTTGGAAAAAACAAATCGCAATAACTTACATTCTCTCCTGGAGATCCGAAAATCTCATCGATCTTTCCAACTTGTTCTTTGTTCTCAAAGTAGATTGGGGCGTTGAAGTATGGGATCTTTCCGCTCGTGTTGTTGCAGACGATGTCGTTTTGGCACTGATGAGAGAAGACTCCAACAGCTACGACCTCCTCTGGTGGTCCTTGATCGTACCCTCCACGACCACCACCGCCGAATCCTCCTCGTCCACGACCTCCTCTGTCACCGCCACGGAATCCTCCACCGCCACCACGTCCACCACGGAATCCTCCGCCGCCACCTCCACGTCCACGGAAACTCATTCTGCAAATTATATAATTGAGGAAAACGAAGTGAAAAGCTATTTACAAATGAAAGTTCGAAGAAGTAGTAAAGAATGAAATGAAAAACCAACAACGAGAGTTCTCCGCCTATTCTACTGTTGTTTATAGAAAATACACAACATGTTTTGTAGATTTTGAAGAAAATACACGAATTCTTATTACTGGATTCTTCTTTTTCTCAAATTACCCTGTTTTCTGTGCAAAAAAACGAAAAAACCGAAAGAAACGCGAAAGAAATCGACGAAATTTCAACGGAGAGACGAGATCGTGGCGAGACCCGTCGCGTTCAAACACGCATGCGCCTTTAAATGAGCGTCGTTCCAGGGACCTCCGGAACTCGTCATTCGTGCTCAGAAGCCCGTTTCGCTCAATTTTTTTCAAAATTTCTTTTGTTTTCTGAGATGAATAGGCACATCCCATCAATTTAACTCCGAAACGAGGTGTTCCTACAAGTGAAAGAGAGATTTTCAGAAATGTTTGCAACAGGGACTATGTGAGCTTGGGAAAAGTTAAAATTTTAGGCCTAATTGAGAATTGAATGAAGGGTTCCAAGGAGAAAGGCGCGTTCGATGAATTCATACTATAGAAGCGGACGAAAATGGTCCGAACGAAGAACGCGCACTGGCGGTTTTCACAATGAAAACTTTTGAAGTATGAACATTTTCAGACAGAAGCCTTCAATCTCCATGTTCTCTATGGAAAACCCCCGTTCAAAACACTGAAAATTTGCCCCGGGGCATGTGGCAGAGTATTAAAAAAGTGCATGGACACGGCGCCCGCTTCTGCGTCTCTACTTCTCCCAAACTCTTTTGCAATCTGATCACTCCTCCCGGCCCGGCGCCCGCGGTGGTTTTTGTGCGCCGTCACTTCGGATTACTTGAGACGAATTGTCTGGCCGATCCTCCCCGGATCTTTTGAATGGTCTAGAAGAAAATACAAGCTTCGTTATTTTCTTTTGTAATTAGTTTGTAGACCTGCCGGCACATTCACCTCTATAGATCAAATCTGGGGAGCACGCGCCAAAGTTCGCTGCGTTTGTTCGTCTGCGCCCTCTTTTGTCAAAACAAATTCCTTCTCAAACTGCTTCCTCATTCACGAGAGCTTCCGTTGCGTGTTTCGACGTTTTTAACGGGTTCTGCCAGATTTTTGGTTGAATGTTGAACTAGTTTCGGTGTTCGAAATGTCTAGAAGCGCAACTGGCAGTTAATTTTCTTTTGAAGCATGCGTTTTCCTCATTCGAACTCAATTTGAGAAGGCTTCACCAGCGTCCTCTCTCGATATCCCTTCCGCCATTCTCCTTTCCGACTAGACTGCCTGCGCCATGCCTTGACGAGTGTGACCGTCTGAATCTCTTCTGCACCACTGATCTTTTTCGTCCGTCGGTTTCGGGCCAAAAGGTCAGACGACCTTTTCAACTGCACGGTGTATTTTTTCAGCCTAGAATTCCACCCATTTTGGGAGAGCGATTCCGACGATCTCACAGATTTCCCACTATGATTTACTGATTCTAACTCTTTCCCTCACATCGTAGTAAGCATTGATAAGGGCTCTGCTGGCTCGCTCTCGCGGGCTCGTTTCACATAATCCTAATCCGTGCCTCTGTCTCTCTTCGTTCACACAGTCTATGCTTTTTCCATATGCTCATTGCGCTCTCAAACGTGATCATTATGGCAACCAGAGCTTCCCGCTATCACTCCTTCTCTACTCTAAATCTACTTTTCATTCTAACTGGAATATTACTCATGTTATTGCAGGCACGGCTTCTTCGTCCTAACCATTCATGTCCGGAGACGGCCAAGCCTCGTCTAGCCAAGAGGTGGACCCACTGATTCCAGAACATGTGTTCGGTCAGCCGCGGAATCCTGAGCCCGCCCATGTTAGCATCGTAGATCGAGTGGTTTTTAATAGATTTCGCAAAAGGATTTCTCAGAATCGATGTCGGTTTAAGTATATGGGACACGATTTGGACCTTGCTTGTGAGTTTTTGAACATCCTTCCGTTGTCATGCCTATATTTTTACAGACATCACTGACCGCATCATTGCTATGGGATATCCATCAAGTTCCTACGAGGCATTTTTTCGAAATTCGATGGAGCACACGAAAGATTTCCTGACCAGAAGGCACGGAATCGGCAAAGTGAAAGTGTTCAACCTGCGAGGAAACTACTACTACGATCCGGCACATTTCTCTAACAACGTGATCACATTCGAAATGACTGATCATCATCCGCCGAGACTCGAATTGATGGCTCCGTTCTGCAGAGAGGTGGGTAAATGGTACCAATGACAACAAAAAAAATATTTTTTCAGGCGGCTGCTTGGCTACTTCAAGACCCAGAGAACGTTATTGCCGTGCATTGCAAAGCCGGGAAGGGTCGTACTGGTGTGATGATTTGCGCGCTTCTAATTTTCCTCAACTTCTACCGGACACCCCGCCAGGTCCTCGACTACTACTCCATTATTCGTACCGATAACAACAAGGGAGTCACAATTCCTTCACAGAGGCGCTACATCTACTACTACGCAAAGCTCCGTGAGCTGAATCTGAACTACTTCCCAGTCCGAATGCAGCTCGTCGCTATAGTCGTGGAGCGACCACCAAGGACTCAAACAAATGGAAAGTATGCGTCCCGGATTAAGATCAAAGTGGCCAACCAGCTAACGTTAGTGTTCGATCCGGAAGTGTTGAATATCGAGAAAGATGTGTACGACCAGGAGGAGCTTGCGTGGGTGGACCATACGGGATATAGTGAAGAAGACGAGCAGTACGATCCGGCAGCAGACGAAGAAAGCTCCACAAACAAGTACTACTGTCGAAGTGGATATGTTCTCCGAGTCCCGCAGGAAAATCCAGTCTTTCTCGAAGGAGACGTTAGAGTGGACATGCTCAAAGTCAAGAAAAAGCATTGGCCTCTAAAAGGCGACAAACACAAGAAGATTGGACACGTCTGGTTCAACACAATGTTTGCGTGCAAAGGTGGTTTGAGTCATGAGAGCGTCAGACATGGCAAATCAACGAATTGTCACGTAAGTGCACAGTGCAAAGCATGTGTTTACTGCAAATCAAACGTACAGCGAGAGGAAACTCACTTTGAATATGGCGACAAACAATGGCCGTATCCAGTAAAGCAAAGTGCAGATGCACCTCAGGAGACTTCAATTGCTCAGACGGTATTTGCTAGCAGAGATGACCGGGTGTTCGAGTACTACACAGACGACAAACATCCAACCAAACCGAACATTGCTCCACTCCAGATTCTCGAGCCGTTGATGTACACTGCAGAGGAAATCAAAAAGACTGATGATAGTCAATCATTTTATCGGAAATACGCAATGGAAGAGTGAGTTGTTCATATTTTTTTTAGATCAATAGAACGATCTTTTTGCAGACCACGCAGAGAAAACGCCAGAAGTATTTATGCAGCTCACGAAAAAGGAATTGTCACCGATGACTACAACATTCGGCATAGAAATGCTACTCGTGGCACCCCAATTCCTATGGCTCCCCAGGAATCGGAACAAGGAACTCCACAATCTGTCATGCGTAACCAATTCGAGCACGTTCTGACGTTCCCAGTTTATGAGATAGATCGGGCGTACAAGGACAAGAAGCTCAGCGATCATATGAAAGTTCACATAGTGCTCCGGTGTGTGGACAGCAAGAAGGAGAAGTTGATGAAGAAAAGCGAGGGCTTCCTTCGAGGGACCTACAAAATCGCTGAAGAGTGCGCACAGGAAAAAGGCCAACGAATTCAAGGGAATTTCCCGTTCTCTACAAATGAACCTCATCCTGACGCCAGAGGTGCTGAGAAATTGGCACATCCAGCCATTCGCTATGCTGATGAAAGTGGTGGCTACAATGGCCGTCCTCACAGCGACCTTGTGGAGGAAGACTGGGATTGGCGAGCAACTGATCCTCGCTGGTGCCGGTACTTCTACAAGCAGCGGAGGAACTCTCTGAGTCGATACAGTGAAATTCAAAGGTAAATTCAAAAACTTACATCATCTCCAATCAATCTTCATTACTGTTTTTGCAGATGCTGTCTCAACCCCTGTACGTCATTCCAAGTTCGTAGAACTGACGATCCGCGGTCTAAGGAAGGTGAAGATCCGCGGCCTCAGGAAGGTGAAGATCCGCGGCCTCAGGAAGGTGACTCTGGCTTGGAATCTGGACAACCCGGCTGCTCTTCTGAAGCTTCAACGACAGAATCAATCGATACTGCTGAGAAAACTGCTGAGAAAGCGAAACTCAAGTTCAAAAGACCAAATCCACATACTGGAGAACTTGAAGTGCATTCGACTGGGAACGATTATGAGGGTCCGGCGGAACAATATCCAGATCCGGAGGAACAAGATCCAAAACCTCCAAAGCTACAGAGGGATGAGGAGGAGGATAATGTTTTCAGTGACGAGGAGTGAAAGACGGAGAAAGACAGTCGCCCCTAATCCCAATTATCTTCTTTTTATTTTATTTATGTGCAGATAGGTACCTTACATTAGGTGTTATACTAATACTCTACTAAACTTTCAAACATCCCTCTTTCTCTAGAATTTAGGACCACTAAGCGTCTTGTGTTATATTATGTAGGATATTTATCTTTTATTTATTTTGTTGATGTTCGCACACATCCATCATCCCATCCAACTCATTCAAATCACATTCATCCGGGTTACTCACATTGTTGTCATAATTTGTATCCACCCTCTCACCATCACTACCCTTTACCTCCATGAGACAATACCGGTTCTCTTGTTTGAGCTTTAATAAATAAAGCATACCGATGAGCAAATTTTTATTGTTCATTCTTTACGAAAATCTTTCAGTGCAATGCCTCGGATGGTGGGGCTCCGGCTTGAAGACCTCCGACGACGACGCCCGGTGCCGACGGTGCAGGGGCTCCTCCAGTGGTAGCAGACGGACCACCAGGCGGAGCAATGAACGGAGTGGGCAAACGGGCTTCGTAGATGGACTGCAGAGCTGTGAAGTGATGGGTCATGGTGCCCCGCTTGTCGGGGTTCTTGTCCCAGCACGTGTCGATGATCTGGACGACTTCTGGCGGCGTGTCATCGGGAAACTTCATTCGATAGTCAGTCACGACGATCTTGGCGCGCGCCTGGACGTTGTTGAGTCCGGGATATGGTTCCTCGCCGTCGCTGTAGATCTCCCAGACTGTTATTCCTGTAAATACGACTCGCAAGTCCTCTCTGCCACACCCAATGTCCTACCAAAAGCCCAAATATCGGACTTCAACGAGTATATCTTCTCCTGCATCGTCTCCGGCGCCAGCCATTTGATTGGAAGTTTGTCCAGCGAGTAGTCGATCACCAATCCTTTGTCATCCGCCAGTCCCATGTCGGATATCTTGATTTCGAATTTGGCCGAGAGCAGACAGTTACGGGCGGCCACATCACGATGAATACAGTTCATCTTCTCCAGGTACGATAGGCCACATGCGGCTTCCGAGATGAATCGCAGCTTCTCCAGTGGTGCGATCTTTCCCTTGTTCTTTCGGAGGTACGAGATCAGAGAACCGTCTAGAAAAATGAGCTGAACATGCGAGTAGAAACGCTTAACTCACTGGGGCACAGCTCCATGATGATCAGCAGGGGATTGTTCAGTGTGGCGACTCCGAATATCATGACAACGTTCTTGTTCCGATAGCTCTTGCGCATCATCCGCGCCTCCTTGATGAATCTGAGCTTCGCCTCGATCGAAGCCTCCTGCTTCATCGTCTTCACCGCACAACCCAGCACGTACTCACTCGTCGGATCAACCATCCGCGCCAGGAACACTTCTCCGAAGGCTCCGGCCCCTATCTTTTTGTAGAGGATGATGTCCTCGTGACGAATTATCCACGTTGGTCTAGGGACCGGTTTCTTGAGACACACGTTCCAGCGGGTACTGATCGATTGACCACGGGATCTGGCAATACAAATTAGCAAAAGTCAAGCTCCTTTCTCGTCTCACATGTGCATCTGAATGAGCTCCGTCACCGATCCATCCTTGATGCTGGCCTCAAACCAGAAAAGCTTGGTCTTCTCGTCCTGACTGAGGGGAACATGGACATATCCACCTTCCCGCTTGGCCGACAACACCACCAGAAGCCCTTCCTTGACTTCCTTGACTTCTACCGTTCGGAGCAAGTAGTCGCCGACGGAACGGAGAGCGCTTTCCGCCTCGACACGTGGAATTCTTCCGTGGTAGTACTTGGCCATCTTGACTTCAGAGAACAGCGTCATCGGTGCAGAGGTGGGAAATGGCTTTTCCACTCGAGTCGGTGCCTCCTTGAGGGCATCTGCTGGAACTGGAGCTGGAGGCGCGGCGGTTGTATTCTTTGCCTGGTCCTTCGGGGTATCTTTTGCAGTGTCTTTTGTTATCTGCACTGGATCTAAACGCACAGATTGGATCTTTCTGAAACTATTGGACTTCTAAACCAGCTTTTTCTTTCGGAGCATCTTTTGTGTTCTGTTCCTTCACGGGCGCCTCGCTCACATTCATGATAGATAATTTCCGCTTCCGATTGAAGATGGTTTTGAGAAATAAGCTTCGTTGAGAACTTTTTATTGAGTTTCAATAAGTCATTTGGAAAGTTTACCCGTGGAAGTTTCACGGTGGCAATTGAAATTAGAACAACAAATTAGAGCACGCTTTTGGTTCATTTTTGAGACGCTGTCGTGACCTCCATCTGCATCTTCCGTTGAGCTTGTTCTTGCTTGAACCGCAAGAAGTCCTCCATTTCTTGATGTTGAAGACGCGGTGCTGACATTGACCACCTCTGAAACATGAGAATTGAACTGAGAGCTAGATAATCAGTAAAACAAAGACTCACTCTGATTTCCATGGCTCCAGAGTAGGCACAATAGGCGGCAGCGGTGACAAACACGAACAGACCAGCTGCGGAAGCGTGGGCTTTTACTTTTGAAGGAATTTGCATGATTTTAGTTGGAACTCGTTGATGTAAATATTATTTTTACAAACTCTGTTTAAAAAAAAGAAAGGCGATGCAATTTATTCGTGAGGTACGGTGGAATTTTATGTGTGCACTCTGAGTAGTACACCGTGACGCACAACCACAGACGCAGTAGTCAGGCGACAACTTTTTGCAAATTGTCGTTTCGTCGGTTTTCGAAGAGTTTTTTGCTTTTTCTACGAGGTTTTCTCATACTTTACGCATTCAAAATTGAAGAAAAACGTATTTTCATCGATTCTTTCAACTTATGTGTCCTCCTTCGTTTATTCCATCCATTTTCGCATGACTCGTACTTACAAGTTTAGGCCTTGTGATAGATTTCCTAATATTGCCCAATTTTTTCAGAAGTCAAGCAAGGGTTACACAAATCGTCATTAAAAGATGACGTCTATGTATAATTTCAAACGAATTACCGTCGTTCCGTCGGCTTCGGTGAGTTTTCTGTGAATTTTTTTTTGATAAATCAATAGCGTTGTTCAGGAACTGAAAGATGTGGTTCTGTCGAAGACCCAGAGAAAAACGCCAACTGTGGTTCATCGTCAGTACTCGATTGGAAGAATCCGTGCCTTCTATGCTCGCAAGATCAAGTTCCTGCAGCAGACACTCCACGACAAGCTCACCCAGCTCATCACCGAGTTCCCGAAGATGGAGGAGATCCACCCATTCTACTCTGATCTTATGAACATTCTCTACGATCGTGATCACTACAAGATTGCTCTTGGACAAATGAACACCGCTCGTCATCTCATCGATGGAATCGCTCGTGAATACGTTCGTCTGATGAAGTACGCCGACTCGCTGTATCGTTGCAAAATGCTCAAGAGAGCCGCTCTCGGTAGAATGGTCAAGCTGCTCAAACGTCAGAAGTCCAGTTTCGAGTACCTGGAGCAGGTGCGTCAGCACTTGTCTCGTCTTCCCAGCATCGACCCAGCTACCCGTACTTTGATTCTCTGCGGATTCCCGAACGTCGGAAAGTCTTCGTTCATCAACAACGTCACCAGAGCTGATGTCGAAGTCCAACCTTACGCTTTCACCACCAAAGCGCTCTACGTCGGTCACTTGGACTACCGCTTTTTGCGTTGGCAAGTCATTGATACCCCCGGTATCTTGGATCAGCCACTGGAGGACCGTAACACCATCGAAATGCAAGCTGTTACTGCTCTGGCCCATCTCAAAGCTTCCGTTCTCTTCATGATGGACGTCTCGGAGCAATGCGATCGTACCATCGAGGAGCAGCTCCATCTTTTCGAGTCCATTCGCCCACTGTTCGCCAACAAGCCAGTGCTCATCGGTCTCAACAAGGTCGACATCAGACATCGTTCAGATCTTCCACCAGAGAAGGCTGCTCTCCTCGACAACCTCGAGAAGGAAGGAATCCCAATCATTGAGACTTCCACGCTCACTCAGGAAGGTATCATGGGTTTGAGAGACCGTGCCTGTGACGAGCTCCTGGCTCAACGTGTCGAGGCCAAGATCCAGGCTAAGAAGATTACTTCTGTCGAGGATTCCGTTCTGAACCGCGTCTTCGTCGCCTATCCAGTGCCGCGTGACGAGAAGGTTCGTGCTCCGTTTGTTCCACCAGGATTGGCTGCCAAGAGAGCTCAGAAGAAGGTGGCTGCTGAGAATGCTATGGATGTGGACGAGGTGGCTCCGAGCAAGTCTGGAAATGGAAATATCAATGAGTTCAGAGATGAAAGTGAGTCTAATCATCATCCTTCTGAATTAATTCGTTTTCTTTCAGACACTCGTCGTCTGGAGCGTGAGATCGAGTTGGCTATGGAGGATGACTACATTCTGGACCTGAAGAAGCACTACTTGCTCAAGAACCCTGATGAGAAGTACGACAAGATTCCAGAAATCTGGGAAGGACACAACTTGTCCGACTTTGTTGATCCAGAAATCCAGTCCAAGCTGGAGAGCCTTCTCCGCGAGGAGGAGCTTCTGGAGCAGGCCGGAGAGTACGAATCGGACCTGGACAGCGACGACGACGAGACCAAGGAGAAGATGAAGCTGGCTCTGCAGATCCGCGAGAAGGAGAAGCTGTTGACGTTGGAACATGCTGTGAACAAGAGAGTCGCCGGAAGAGTCGGAAGCAGAGTGCACTCGAGAAAGAGAGAGAGGTCGATGTCGAGGTTGGAGCACGAATTGGGAGAGCTCGGAGTCGATGTGGACACCAAGAAGATGAAGAACCTCCAAGGACAGTGTGCCAAGCCACAACTCGGAAAGAAGGTGAGAACTCTCACAATGTAGCGAAATAATGAGTCCTAATTTTCAGATGAAAGTCGGACGTTCCCGCAGTCTCAGCGCCGTTCGCCCAGCACCACGCGACGAGATCGGAATCCCAGACGAAGGAAAACGTGCCCATGCCACGAAATTGCGCACGAAAGCCATGCGAGGACTCAGACGCGAAGCCAAGAAGGGAGAAGCCGACAGACATGTGTACGACCTCAAACCCAAGCACTTGTTCTGTGGAAAGAGAGGAAATGGAAAGACCGATTGGCGCTAAATCTACACTTTCCTGTCTTTTTTGTTTCATTTTTGTTATTTCTTTGTCTCTTGTTCGTTTCTTATTTTACTCTCCACACTGTTACTGTTTTCCCCCGCCCAATCCGAATTTTATCCCCTCTCCCCTATCGCCTTTTCCCAGAAATGCACCAGCCCTATTCCTCATCTTCATTACTGTTTTCACTTTTCACCCAAAACATTTGGATAAAGTGCTTGAAAATGATAAACACCTCGAGATTGCTTCTAGAAAATGCATAGTCTTCGCATTCTGATTCTTTCCTGGTCACTTTTTGGGTTCAAAAACCCCTAATAGATTTTTGGCAGATGGGGAAAAGAAAAGCATCGGAAGCAGCTTCAGAAGAGGTTCCAGCTGGAAAGAAAGAGGTAAATAATACGGGAATCTGAAAAATAAAACAGTTTTTATATTTGTCAGAAAGTCGAAAAATGGTTAGAGAAAGGCGACACAGAATCTCCAGCAGCGAAGAAAAAGAAGCGTCCGTGGAGAAACAAGGTTCGGAAAATGGCCGCGAAGAAGGCAGCGGCCGAGAAAAAGGCTGAGAATCCTGAAGAAGCTCTTCTGATTCTGGAACCGAAGGATTCAGATGGCGCAAAGAAAAAGAAGAAGAGAGGACCGAAAAAGAAGAAGTTTAAGCCAGAGACTGAGAATGGAAAGAAGAGTGATAAGGAGAAGAAGAACGAGAACGTAGAGAAGGAGGATCCGATCGCCGAAGCCAAGAAGCGACTCGATGCTGGTCGATTCCGATTCCTTAACGAGAAATTATACACTTGCACCGGCGAGGAGGCATTCGAATTTTTCAAGGAGGACCCGACGGCGTTCGATTTGTACCATAAAGGATTCGCGGATCAAGTGAAAAAGTGGCCGAATCATCCACTCCGAGAGATTGTTCGTTGGCTTCAAGCCAAGGAGGGAAAGCAGACGGTCTTCGATTTGGGATGCGGAGAAGCCAAGATCGCAGAAGCTGTTGGGGAGAAGCACAACATCCGCTCTTTCGATCTTGTCGCCGTAAACGATCGCGTGGAGTCTTGTGACATGTCGAAGCTTCCAGCAGAAGAGGGATCCGCAGACATTGTCATTTTCTGTCTTTCATTGATGGGCACCAACCTGTACGACTTCATCAGAGAAGCCAGACGAGTCTTGAGAACTGGGTAAGTCTCTAAAAACATCATGAGTCAATATTATAAATTTTTTCTTTCAGAGGAGTCCTGAAAATCGCCGAAGTCACCTCTCGCTTCATCTCCATCAAACAATTCTGCGAAGCGGTTTCCAAGATGGGCTTCGAGATGGCGAATCGCCGTCAACTCACCGACTACTTCATGATGTTCGAGTTCCGAAAGATCGAGAAGGTCGAGCAGAAACGTCCATACGGTCTGAAGCTGAAGCCGTGTCTGTACAAAAAGCGGTGAATGTCTTATGGGATTTTTGTTGTTGTTATCTTTATTTCATTCTCATCTATCTATCCTTCATTCAATTGTTGCTGTTATGTTTTGTTTTTGACTTTGCCTTGAAGTATAAAAATTCAAAATGGAAATCTAACAGACGTCAATGACAACTACGATTTTTCGGGAAAGCCAAAAATATTCTCCAGATTCCCAAATAGCACAAGCAACGCCTACAATTTGACAAATCACCTTCAAACACCCCGAACGATGACGTGGCACCATCTGCGTCTCTTCCCTCCGATCACTCTCGTCATCTGCATCTCACTCTCTCACCGCGCGGCAGTCACCGAAGATTCAAATAGTTTGGCGCCCAGCAACCTGCGTCACCAGTACCCTTGAGGGTTATGACTCTACACCTCTTCACACTGCCTTATCACTCCTAAATCGTATAGTTTGAATCCCAAGGGTCCGCTGATAAACCTGCTAATGAATCAGAAGAGCCACGCCTACCAACGGAGCTTGTTTTTCCTCATTCCTCTTTTTTTCATTCGGATTCTGATATCACTCATTCGTTTCATACCCTCTTCTCAGCAGTTAGGCTCACTAACCTCCTCCAGAAATACCTTATACATAGTTTCAAACACGCACTTTATTTCCATCTCCTCATCCTAATCAACATTGTTATTCTTATCCCGTATTCTAATCACCGTTATCACCCTCTTCACAGCCTGAGAACACTGATTTCACAAGTGATAAAAAGGATATAAAGAGAACTAGAGATCACTAGAATCTCGGAGACGTTCGTTGACGGGCGGGCCCCTTCTTGTATGTACATCTGTTCGTTTCGTAGTCATCTGAATCCCACCAGAGCTTGTCTCCCGGCTCCCTCTCCCTCCAACTGCTGCCTGCCTTGAGACGTGTGATTCGTAAATTGTAGGCTCTTTACTCATCTGGACGTCTTCTGACTTCTGATTCCAACTTCCAACTACGTCGACATTTTCCCCCACCCGCATAAGCGCCTTTCTGTTTCACATACTTCCAAATACTCTCTAGATCTCTGAACAACAATCATCATGGGTTGCATGAATAGTAAGAACACGGAGGCTAAGAAACGATCCAAGTGGATTGACGAGCAGGTGAGTGTCGTCGAAGCAACTCCCCCACATTGTTCCTGCGCTTTACGAGACTTGTTTCCATTCTAGCTCCGCATCGACAATGATCGCCATTCCGCTGAAGTCAAGCTTCTTCTCCTCGGCGCGGGAGAATCTGGCAAGTCCACGATCGTCCGTCAGATGAGAATCCTCCATGAGAAAGGGTACAGTAAGCAGGAGAGAGCAGTTTATCGTCCAGTAGTCTACAACAATGTGCTCCAGTCACTGATGGCCATCGTCAAAGCAATGCACACTCTGGGAATTCCTTTCGAGGACCCATCCCGTGAGCAAGTCGCCGCTCGCTTCTTCGCCTACCAGTTCAACCCGGATCAGGATGAAATCACTGACGAACTGGCAGACATCATAAAATCTCTTTGGGGCGACAGAGGTGTCCAGAAATGCTTCAGAAGACACCGTGAGTTCCAGCTGAACGATTCAGCGGCCTACTATCTGAATGCGTTGGAACGTATTGCTTCTGTGGGATATCTGCCGACTCAAGACGATATTCTGAGAGCTAGAATCAAGTCAACAGGAATCGTGGAGATGGATTTCATGTACAAGGATCTCTACTTCAAGTTAGAAAATGATAAGAATTATGAAAAACTTTGAAATTTTAGGAGAGACTCTCTCAAATTTCGGAAATGTACTGGGAACAGATGCGCCGAACTGCTCGGCCAAAGTTTATATTTTTATGTTAGACACCCCTATGGGTCTGTAATTTAAAAACCTTATTGATTAGCTGATAAAAATTTTTTTCGTGGCTGGGAGGCTCACAGTAGGTGAAAATTTAAAAAAATCATAACTTTTTTTAAAACTCAAAATTAAACACAATCTCTTTTGCAATGTTAATATTGAGCTTAAATGTGTATTTTAAAATTATTCAACTGTTTTTAGTTCTTTGGCAACATATCAGTTTTGAAAGCTAACTTTAGTATAAAAATCCTAACTTTTCGCTCAAATGAATTCTCAACTTCTCACTAGGCTCATTTTGTGCGCCGTTTTTTTCTGTATCTAGCATATTTTTTTCAAAATTTTAAAACAACCCCTTCATAGTTAAAAAAAATCGGAAACACATAGCGTTTTTTTACAAAAAACCTAATTTTGAGTAAAATCGTCGTTTTTGAGTGTTAGAAATGCATGAAAACTGTTCAAAACTGGTTTTCAGACGTGTTTACATGTTTCTAAAATGATAAGAGTCAATATTTTGTCTTGAAAACTGTTTTGTAGATGTCTGTGCCAGTAAGAAAGTGACTGAATACCTAGAGACTTTTCGGCATGACGGGGTGGTTTTTATAGAATGTGATCAACAGCAAATTTGTTTGCCTCATTTCATTCTTCAATATAAAAAACATTGTTTTTACGGATCTCGTTTTCTTTTAGAGAAAACAATTTTATTTACTGTATCATTTTTTTGTAAATAACAGTTTTGGTGCAAAGTGTGCAAAATGAAGCTGGACAAGAAAACATGGTCCGAATATCATGGTAGGTATGGGAAAACACCAAATTCGCAAGTTTTCGACAACAGTCAATCAACTGTATGCAAAATCCAGTGTGGAAAACACTGAAACTTTTTCTTATCTGAATTGGGTTATGCACAGTAATGTTCGCGTATTCGTTTCACAGTTCGCTCAGTTTTTATATTGTTCACATTTTATATTTTACATTATTTTGTTTTTATATACATTTTTGCTTTTTTCTCAATATTTTTATTCGATATCGAACTCTAACAAGCTTATGCTCTTTCGGTGTTTGTAGGAACTGTTGTAGTAGTAGTCGGAGCTGCAGTGGTAGTCGGTGGCAAGAAAAGCATTCCCCCATCTCTGATTTGTCTTCTAATCTCAATGTCTAGGCTTGTAGAAAACAATGGATCTTTCAATCCAACCATAATGAAATCGTCCGAAAACTCATCATCCTCTTCTGATTCGTAAATATAGTCGTCATGGTCATCCACTGTTTCGGTAGGCGTTGTAGTCGTAGGTTCACTTCGAATAAATCGGCCGGTGCTATCTGCATTGCGATCTCTGTTTAGGCGTGAAAAGAAGCTATTAATTTGCTTCGAGGTCACTCTATCCTGTTTCACAAAGTATCGGGTTCCGTCCGGCTTTCTATCTTTCTTCATTTTCTTCGCAACATCGTCACCGCTCAGTTTCTGTCCAGTTCTTTCACCTTCTACGAACTGAGTAGTCAAATACACTCGAACCAAATCCGAAAACCTGTAGAAACGCATAATTTCTTTCAAAATAGGGATAATTATACCTTCCACTTATTCGTTTTGGCTTCAATGCCCACCCCTGCGTCAAAACCGGTAATTTCTTTGTTGTCGTGAGGGTGGAGATTGCATCGTCGATCTCGGGCAGTACACCTTTTGAATTTCCAACTTCTTCAATATTAGCAATGAATTTACGCACTGCGTAATCCATCAGAGTGAATTTTTCCGGTGCAATGTTATGTTTTCCAATCAACACATGTTTTTCCAAATTTCGATAATAGCGAAAATGTCCTGAGCATCCTGGAGTGGGACAACGAAAATAGAGAGTATCTTCTTCTTTTATCTTGCTGCTCTCTTTCATTTCATCATCATCAGTCAAAACGTCGTCGACTTGAGTTTTTTCTTCTCTGAGGAAAAAAAGAGTTTTCAAAGTACATGCTACAATACCCGCAAACTGAAGTTGCACATCTTCTGTTGTACCAAAAATAGGGAATTTCTCCTTTTTTGATTTTTTCACTTTCAACTTCTTTTAGTCCCTGGAAATATTACTTTTTTGATCAGCAAATTTGACCAGTGAACCTTTGCCGAAATGAACCCACGCATTCCTTCACTAATAAACCGAGACTTATTTGGTTTCAAATCTTTGACATTCATAACGAATCCTTCTCCAATTTCATTGTATTGAAACATTTTCACTGAATCTTTTGAGAAAACAAAATCGTAAAAACGATTGATGTTTTTGATTTTAGTTCTATCTTTCAAAGCTTGTGGCGGACGAAAAATTCGCCCTCGGTGTACTGAAGTCCCTTTCAAAAGAGTTCCCTCGGAAAGCGCTTTGAAAAACTGTTCAATGTCGATCACATCGTTCCCAGAGTCCACGTAAGCATGCAGCTGGAAGTATTGAAGATATATACTTGCGATACATCGTCCAAAAACATTCACATCCGTTCACGTACCTTTCTTTTGACCACACTAGCCACGCGATCGCAGTGTGATTTGCCGTTTTGTGGCTCGGAGAAAGAATACTTTGCTATTTCTACGGACGTTTTACTGGAGATGTGAAGCAATGAGCCGATTGTACTTGCCGAATGGTAACAACCTGGAGAAGTTACAGTTTTCAAACAAAAAACCCACTAACCGGCGTTGTCACTGCGCAATTGAACTTTTTTTATGCCCATGACTTTCAACTCATTCAGCACAAACTCAATGATCGAAGTAACAGTTTCCGTGTCCTATGAAGCTGTAGGTTCAATTTTCAAAAATGCTCCTTTACCTGCTTGTCATCATCGAGAAGATGAACAAATGAGTGACTAACGATGTTGTAGGAAATGTTAGCAGTCACGTGAGTTATATGCCAGCTCATTCCCCTCTTCCCAAAATAGTCCGTTTGCCTCTCCTTGAATCTTTGAGGCAATAACTTTTGGGCGAAGTCAAGGGTAATGAGTGCTTCGTATTCCAGTAAATTATTCACAACGTCGGTCCTTTGGTTGTCCGTGATCTTGACCCGAAGAAGATGTTTTTTCAATTCCTTTATCTTGGCGATCCCATCGTGAATGTCTTCTTCATTGCTCTCCAAGTCGTCCAAAGCCACTTTGAATGCTCTTGCCTTCTCTATAATTAGAGTAGTACTTCTCAGTAAAAAATCTCACATACTGTTCTTTCGCAACTCTTTGCCAGCCTCTGTAACAAGTAATCGAGAAAGCCCCTCAACTTCGTCCAGAACTCGCTCAGCCTGTTCGCATCTATCACATGGTAGATCGTGGGCATGGTCGCACGTCTTCATAAATGATTTGTTTTCAGGATCGCTGAGTGCAAAGAGACCACAATGATCTGGTGTCCTGGATGCTGACTTGACATGGAGACGGTAGTCCGTCTGAAAGTAATGGACACTTTCTTCAAGCTCACGGACAAGTCGTTTGTAGGTCAAAGAGTCAATCAAATCTTTCTGTTTCCACTCTGACAATATCGTTTTCACTTCATCCAACGCCTGGAAATGTATGAACAATTTTCAGTGAAGCAAAACAACTGCACTTCAATTCCGTCAGCTATGAAGTAGTCCACACAGGTGGACGCCTTCTGAGTCACGGCGGGACAAACTTCTAGAATACGGTAGTACGAGGAGTCCGACATAAGTTTATCATCGTGTCCTTTTTCCTGATAGAAAAATGCAGAAAACTATGAAGGGCCTCTATTCCAATTTACCTTCATGAAAACTTTGAACATTGCTATAACTTGAGATGCAGATTGTTTCCTTATCGTCATTGGAAGTTCAACAATTTTTCCAGAAGACATTTTTGTTTTCATACTACCAAAGGTGAAGGCTGACATTATCACATTACTACAATAAGGAGAATTAGAAACAGATGAATCATAAAATTCACCTTGTGATAAAATCAATGAACTGGTTCACCTTGACTCCATCATACCTTTCAGCGACTCCTGGTTGAATTGGTTCGAATCTCTTGTATTTGCGAGCAGTATTGTACATGAAATAACTCAACCCGGGGATAAACACTCGCAATTGAGAGAGAGGAACAGTTTTTGCAACCAAGGACAACACAGTATAGCGTTCCGCTCGGTTAGCAGCATTTCGATACTCTTCCGCAATGTACTCCATAAGGTCTCCAAACTTGTCACCTTTTCGGCGAGACCACATTTCAGAATTCCCATAGAACACACGTTCTTTGAGTTCATCTACTGCATCCGGAGCCATAGTAGAGAGAATGACATCAATCAACTTCTTAGCTGTGCATACTAACACTCTGAAAATCGATTGAAAAGTTACGTGGCCCAAGCGTCAAGGTTAGGGTCACAGTGATAAGCAGAATTCTAAGAAAAGAAAATCAGTTCAAAAAATGCGACTAATTGCTCTTCTCCTCGTTCTCATGGGCTCCGGGAGCTTCAATGGTTTTGTGGAAGGTAAGATTTTGGCTTTTTCAAATTACAATGGTCTCTTTTTTAGCCCAAAACACTGCCCTCCAATCCATATTCGACGAGTTATCAATCATCAACCGCATCATCAACGCAGTGGCCCTCCAAAACTCTGCTATCAAACGATCCCTCACCGCTCGAAGTGTCATTATAGAGCTTCTCGAGGTGAAACCCGACGAGTTTTCGGATCTAATGAAGCAAGACGCTAAGACTGTGCTTGACGCGGTGCAAAAGTACGGACCGACTAGCACAAGTCTCAACTCGGTTCCCTTTGCGAATCAAGACATTAACAATTGGATTCAGATGGGTATGGAAACCCTAGGCATGTTGAAAGAGGCCCTTGAGCTCAAGCTTGATGATTCTGTGGATTTCGAAAAGTTCAATCTTGATGATGTGACAATCACCCGATCCGAACGAGACCAGGTATGGGACAAGTTCAAGATGCTCACGGAGCACAAGACCATCGAGACGCAACTGCTGGACGTGTTGCCGACGTTTGTGGAGTTTGGCGGGATTCCGAACATGAAGCGACTCGCAGAAGTTATGCAGCCGTTTAAGGATACCACGGTGCTGCCGGAGCTTGCAAAGGTTGTAGACTTGCTCCCGACAGGAAAGGCCCCAGAGTTTATTGAGAAGATGAAGAAGGTGATGAGCTGGATGGATGGCAATGATGACAAGATCGCAGTGATCCATGATATGGGAGGTTTGCTCAACGATCTTGGAGACCTTGTTGGTGGCATTGGATCTATTGCCAAGATTCTTCCGTCGAGTTTTGGAGACATGGCGAAGCTTCCAGAAGGTTTTGGATCTCTTATGGACAAGGTGAAAGGAAAGGAGCTCATCGAGCAGATGCTCGATGGATCTTCGGATCTCAAGGATCTCATTGGAATGATGAAGCATATGGACAGGAAGGGCAAAGGAAAGGAGTTGATTGACAAGCTCGGAGAGCAGTTTACAAAGCTCACTGGATTCCCGGAAGGTTTGGATATCTTTGAAACGATTTCTGACATGATGGGAATGTTCACTGGAGACCTGGATGCTAACAAGTTTGTCGGACTCTTCAAAACCTTTACAGGACTTGCGGAGAATCTTACTGGAGGCTTCAACCCGAATTCTGGACTACTTGACTTCATGGGAGGTCTGGGGGTCCAGACAAACACCTCAACCCTCAAAGAACCCGCGACATACTCTGCTGAAGTTCTCAATGCGATCCGCGCCAAGGACAGATCGGAGTTCTGGCTGACTCCTCAGAAGTTTATCGACCCGGTGATCGCTGGAATTGAGAAGTTGGAAAGATCCATTCCAAATCTACTAGCCTCCAAAGATTTGATGACAATCCGAAGAGTCCTCCATGACGCTGAAAACGTTCCGGGCATCCCAAAGTTCAAGGACATGTTTGAGAAGGTTCCGGGGTATTTGAGATCTCGAGGAACGAAAGCCACGTTTCAAAGTGCTATAGCAAATGCGAATGAGTTGAAAACTTGGGATATGGACTTTGCGAAACATAAACAAGCCCTTAGTACAGCATACCTGAGCCTTGAATCGGTTTCCTGGTACTTTGATGATATCTTTGGATTCAAAAAGGACCCGAGAAAGAGTGGGGATAATGTGTAAGTGTCTAGAAAAGTTTTCTAAAAGATAGAAATGCTCCTTTTCAGAACTGTCATCAACCACAACATCTCCTACTGGGCCGTCGGTGGAATGTGCATTGGATTCTTCCTCTTGTGCGCTTTTGTGGGATTCTTGGGAAGAAACATTGCAGTGAAGATCAATGAGTTTATCGACATCAAGAAGTATTGGAGTGGGACAACATACAATGCTTTCCTGGTTCTTCTCCGTATCGTTTGTTATGGAATTTTGTACTGTTTGATTGTGTCCTTTGTTGTTCTGATATTCAACGTTATCACTGACCTCTGGTACCACCACGGAGAATCCTGGCATATCGGACAAGTTGCGATTACCGTGATCATCATCAAAACCACCCGGTTCCTCGCCTTTGTTGCAAATCAGATTCACCAAAATTCCCGCCCTCAACGGAACATCTTCATGCGCGGGTTATCAGATGATGATGTTTCTACGAACCCAGTGAAAACGAGCACATTCTTCTGTCGCGACTGTATCAATGTAAGGCTCCAAGAAATTCAGAAATTACAATGTTTTTCGGTTAAGGAAAGTGGCATCCGGCAGGTTGCAGGAGCCCGATTCCCCAATGAAAAGGACATTTCTATCAAGTTCTGCAAGTTGAAGCCTGGGCATTTGGAAAAGCAAGCGATGAAGTTGCCGGAGTTGACGGACAACATGCAAAGATTCATCACGTTCCTGGAGAGCGGTGACCATAAGCTCTACAAGTGAGTATGAATTCTGTTTCGTTTTCAGAGAAAAAAGAGTCTGGGTCTTTGACTACCGGATATCTATGACTACCGGTTTCGATTTTGGATGCCTTTGGCTTTTTATTTTCGACCAACAAACTCATTCCACCCAATTCTGCTAGGTATTTAGTCAAGAATATTGAAAAAAACAGTGGAAGAGTGGAAAACACTGTATGTCTGTATTTTCTTCAGACTCGACAATAGGATCCACTCAATCGCATTGCATTGTTACGAGTCCAAACGAAGAATGATGCGAGAAAAAGGAGACGACTCGATGAAAGAGTTCATGCTAAAATACAACACAAAAGACGACAGCGAGTATCACCAAGAGCTGATAAGGTGTATGAAAGATGTGAAAATGGCGATGAAGTGCAAGGAGTCGCGTTCCGAGCTGCTCAAACGGATGGACGTGTGTCTTTTGGGATTTGAAGAGAAGGATGAATGTTGCGTGTTCGAACACATGCAGAAAGCTCTCGGAGCAGTTCCCAGTGTCGGAAGACATCAAATCAGATACCCGAGCCCAGGAACGAAGACAAAGATTTTCCGAGATGCCTGGGACAGCTATCACAAGCGAGAGGGAATATCACTGGAGCTCGCCAACGACTTCCTGAACCGTTTTATGAAACTTTCTACATCCCGCTACCAGTACCGCGAGTTCCGCGAGTTTCCCTGGTCCACCTCATATGGCACGCAACTGATCAAAGATATCAAAAAGTCTATCCAACACCCGGAAGTCGAGTTCTTTATCCCTATTTCCGAGGCCTCAAATCCCGAATGGTATTTCCAAACTTTTCTCTATTTCATTCATCGGAACTTTCAGGTCGCAACCGACGTTCCACGCCAAAGTGTTCATCATCAAAAAGGGGTCTCTTTCTTACTACGACCCGATCCCTGAACTCCGGAATCAAGTATTCAAATCCCAACGATGGTTCGAGAAGGCGTTCGGCATGAAGTGCACCGAAATTGATGGCGCGGCGCAGATAGGACCGTCGGATTGTGCGGTCTACGTCTTGCTCTTCCTGAAATACAGAGTCGATGGTTTCCTATTCTCCGACCGAGATTCTGAGGAAGCAGTCGAGAAGTTTTATGCGAACCTGGATAATTATTTTGAGCCTGAATAAAGAATAAAGAGTAATAAAGAGGCAATGTTCTATTGATTAACAGTTTCATTTGACAACAAATCGGCGAATCCCGTCTTTTCTCGGGGATTATCTAATGAAAACTTGGTAAATTTTAGCAACTAGGAGACTAAATACTTGAAAGCATTCGAAAAACTACACTAAACAGCACAAATTCTCGGCCGTCGAAGACAAAATTTGGTGGCTCGGAAATGCGGAAATCCTCACGAGAGTTTATATTTTTCAAGCTAATCAACTCACTAAACGAAAAACTCGATGCCGACTTCTAGTCCCTTCTCTTTCTGCTCAACTATTATAAATTTCCGCGTTTCGATGTGTTTTCGGTCTCCGCCCGACGATTCTGTTGAAATTTTGCCTGTTTGCGGTTTTGACACCGTACAGGACTTAGCAAGGAGACTATAAAACAACGAAACAACACATAAAACGAGCTACATTGACTAGTTTATTCGGGAGCAATCGCTCCAGAACATCAGGGAAGGAGACCAGTGAGAAAATTGCTCACTGGTCGTACAATTCACAGGGGAAACTGAGAAAAAGAAGAGAGAAATATGATAAAGCAAAAAGAGGAACAGGTAAAATAGTGGGTTGGGGTTAGAAGAAGAGAAAAGAAAGAGAGAGAGAGCGAACAAACTGTGAGAAATCGGGGTGAAAGTGAGAAAACTGGACGAAAAAGGGTCAATTTGGGCGGCGAATTCTAAAGAACGGGTTAATGAGATGGGCGGGAAGATAAAGAATCAAATAAGCGAGAAAAGCGGTGAAAAAATAAACAGAAAAGCGTAAAAAAGGGAGTAAAAAGCTCTCTTGACGAGCATTCTAATCTCCCTCGCAGTCGTCGCATCGGGCGTCAGTCCGTCGGGGAACGCGTCAGTCACGTGGCTTGGCGCATTTCCCGTGCATCGGCCAAATGGATTACAGTACTACTTGAAAGTGAGAAAATACCCCAATTTCGATAGGAAAACAGAATAAAAACGTTCTCGCTACAAAACTAGATAATCTAACTACTCGCAACACAACACAAATCGAGTTGTAGGCAAATCTTTCGTTTCTTGCGAGACAATCCCCAACAACCGCCGCTTTCATCAATTTTCCGAGACGGTTTGCACAATTCGAATTTTCCTGAAATTCCTGAGAGAGATAACAAAAAATTGTCAACAAACAAAATAAACTAGAGAAAATGTGCTATCAAATGGTATGGTTCATAAATTTTTCAACAAATTCTGGGCTGCGTAGGAAGACGACAAAGTGGGCGCCCAAACTAGCGCCGCTGTTCCCCATTTCCAGAACGGCTTGCACAATTCAAATTTTCCTGAAATTCCTGCAACAGCTGTCAAAAAGCAATCAACTAACAAAATAAACTAGAAAAAATTTCCTATCAAATACCACTTTATTCAAATTTTAAAACCCCTACACAAATAAAATAGCGTGTACCGAAAAAATGGAATGTTTCTTGTTTGTTCATTATTTTGGACTGGCAACTGTGATGAATGGAGAGTTCGGCGAACGTCAAATCCATGCCATCTTCTTTAACTAATTCTTCTTTATGAAAATCATCTCTCCCTGACGATATTTTCTTCTTCGGATCGATCTTTTGGACCATCGGACCGGTTTGTTCTTGCCCATTAGCTCAATGGTGAAGCCTCCCGGAGGACCAGCGGCGCCGAATTCTGCGGACTGAAATAATTGGAGAGTACTGTAGAGGCTCTAGAGGATACTGTACCTCATAAATATACCCGAGTACTTGTCCAATGGTCCATGGATCGTACACGTAGTGGTCCTTCCTAGACTGCACCGGGCTTATCACGTAGACCTTCTGGTTATTCGCCACAATTCGACTCCATTGGTCTTTTCCAGCCTTTAAAAGGTTACAGTAAAGCTACAAAAGAGGTACAGTAACCCACATAAATCCCGAACTTGTCTGGCAAATCCTTGATCAACTTTCCATCCGGCAACTTGTCTCCAGCCTAAACCTTGGAAAATTGGGTGGATCAAGCTTCTAATTGACGTACAAATACGTTGGCAGATTGGCCAGCAATTCCGGAAGATGGCGTGGAAGTTTGGTTCTAGAAAACGTGGATTTTCAGAAATTTTTTCATGAAAAATTTCCAAAAGTTACCAAAATCTGGGTCAAATTCGTATTGTACTGTGTGGATTGGCCGGTTCCGGGCGGCTGGTACCCCCATGGAGCTGCTCTGGAGCCTGAAAACCCAGAAAACTAGATAATGGGTTACTGTAGTGTGCAAACACAACACGGCAGATTGCGGACTTTTTGGAAATTTTCGAAAATTTGAGTTTTCGCGTCGAAATTTTTGAAAAATGGATTCTTCTTTGGTTTCTGAAGGTTTTAGACAGTTTTCTTACCGAGAATCAATGAGAAAACGAGTAGAAATCCGCGATTCCAGCTTGTTTTCCACATTTTCGTGTCAATTTTCTAGTAGCTTTTCGAGTAGAGGTTTTGCAAGGAATACGTGTTTTTCGAGGGGAGTTGTCAGCATTTTCTTGTGAATTGTCATCATTTTTCATAGTTCACGTGGAAAATAAATAATTTAAAAGGTTTATCAAGGGAAAATTGAGAAGAAAGAGAAGAAAGAGCCAAGTGTCAAATTTGATGGATTTTTTCCAGGTTTTCAGCCAACATTTGTGTTCAAAACTGTCAATTGATAATCTGTCTTTAATTTCTGAACATTTTCCATTTAGATTTCCCTTTCCATAGCCCTAAAAACCTTCAAAACCCCAAGTATTCCGAAACTATTTTCAAATCCTGCCCCCCTCGCGCCAATTTCACACCTGTTCGGTAGAGCGCACTTGCATCATCCCATCTGCCGACACGTCGACAAGAAACAGCCGTCTGGAGCTCATTTCTCGGAGCCAACGCGATGAGCTCGAAGCTTTATTCGCGTTCCGGAGTGTTTGTATGGAGTCCACGTGGCGTTGAGACCAAGGTAAGCACTGATTTTTAGCAGAAATCCTTTAAAATTCGCTGTTTTTCAGGGTCTAATCGTGGCGGATTTTGCTCAGTTCTTCGACATGAATGCCACTTCGATCGAGCAAAAAATCGACTTTCTGGCTGCTAATCAGCTATTTGAGCAGCCAAATTTGCATGCCAATGTCTCTGTGAATACTAATTATCGGTGAGAATTCGAATTTTGTCGGAAAATTTGAATATTTGTCCGAAAATTGAAAAAATGAAATTTTCTTTGGAAAATTGTGAAAATCAGATGAAATTGAGAGTCATCAGCACTGCGATTCAAAGTTTCAATCGATTCCAATCAATTTCGCCAAGAAAACTGCAAAAAATCTGGAAATTTCGAAAAAAAATCTCAAAAAATTTTTTTCGCAACTTTTTCAAAAATTTCGAAATTTTTCAGATTCAATGAGCTCGCCTGGTCGTCAATGTGCTCCGATGCTCACCCATCTGGAATTTTCGCCGGTGGAACTGAAGATGGAACTGTCGTGTTTTTCGACGCTCAAAATTCGTAAAAGAGAGTCATCTCGAAGTGATTTCGGCTCCGAAAGTTCATCATGGCCATGTGCTCAGTGTCGACGTTTCCAAGGATGCTAGATGGATGGCTTCTGGTGGTGGTTCCGGTCAAATCCTTCTCTGGGACTGTGCAAACCTCAAAACTCCGTTTTCCCCCGGAACCCCAAATTTCCAAGACCAAGTGAAATTGGTGCGTTGGAATCAGAAAAACGAGTCGGTGTTCGCTTCGATTTCATCGAGAAGAGTCAGTTGTTGGGATTTGCGGCGAAATGGAAGTCCCGTGTTGGAATTCGCAGAGATCCCGGGTTGCGACTGGTCCTCGCTCTGCTGGAATCCATCGGACGCCTCACAACTCATCGTCGGCAGTCAAAATCCTCAAGTTTCCGTCATTCAAAAGTGGGATTCGAGGTTTACATCGACGCCGATCAAGGAGTACAGACATCATACGAATGGAATTACGAGTATTGATTGGAATAAGGCCGACGATCGGTTGTTGATTTCGTCGGGATGCGATGGTCAAGTCGTCATTTGGAATCATGAAACCGCAGAGGTAAGGGGTTTTTCTCTGAAATTGTGAAAATTGGCACTGTGCCAAGTTTTTGGGTCTCGTTAGGCTTTGGAAGCCGTTTTTTGTGGTCGATTTACAAAGAAAAATTTTCAGCGATTTTTAGTGGATTTTCGCTTTTTTTCACTGTTTCTGATTGTTTCTCAGTGAAAAAATTAATAGAAACAAATAAACAGTTCTTGGAAATATTAGAAAAACAACGAAAATCCATCAAAAATTACAAAAAAAAATTTTGAGAGCCGTTTTTGGTCGCAATTTACGAAAAAATTTTTTTTGCAATTTTCAATGGATTTTTGCGGTTTTTTCACTGTTTCCGATGGTTTTTCAGCGAGAATTGATAGAAACAATTGAAAAAAATCTCGGAAATTTTAGAAACCAGTGAAAATTGATAAAAAATTCGTAAAAACCGTTTTTGGGGTCGATTTACGAGACAAATTTTTTCATCAATTTTCAATACATTTTCGCTTTTTTTTTACTGTTTCCGATTGTTTTTCAGTGAGAAATTGATAGAAACAAATAAAAAAAACTTGAAAATTAAAAAAAACAGTGAAAAGCTTTCGGGGCGCTTTTTGTAGCTGTAACTGATCTGAAACACTCCCAAACCCCAAGTTTTTTTTCAGGTAATCGGTGGCGTTGGAAGTCTTCAAAACGACTGGATCCGAAACGTCAAGTGGAATGAAGACGAGCCAGCTCAATTCGCCATTCAATACTTCCAGCACCCACTTCAAATCGGATCCTTGACCAGTCTAGGGGCTCCGCAACCTGGGGTGAGTCATTTTTGTCATAGAAAATACGAAAAAAGTCCTTTATTTCAGGCCGAAGTCCTCGCCGCTCGTGTCACCGACCAGTTCGTTCCTGCCTGGCATCGTGCTCCACTCATCGGATCCTCCATTGCTCTCGGAGGACGTTTGGCGACATTCTGGAAGTCTTATGATCCGATGACTCAGAAATGGATGCATAATGTGGAAGTGGAGACGGTCAGAATCGAAGAAGACATTGGAGAAGAGGCGATTAGACAGTTCCTGCACATTCGGGATGATAAGAGGAATCTCGGGTGGTATCTTCATGAGAGAGCCTTCGCGCCGTCTACGGAACTCTCGGAGGACGGAAAACTTGAGCGAATGATCTGGCTGATACTTCTGGGACTTCAAGAAGGTGCCAGTCGCTCCAAAATGCTCGGATATTTGGGATTAGTAGAGGAGAAGGAGGCAGAAGAGCCGCAACATGTCACTTCGAATCACACGACGTCGCAGAGTAATACCGCGCAGACCACCACGGTAATTTCATCGTTTTTGGGTTTCTGGTCTCAAAATCTGATAGAAAAGAAAATTTTGTACCTAGAATTTCGCCGAAAACATGAAATCTGAAGATTTGCAATGAAATACTAGACAATCTTGATCAAATTGACGATTTCTAAATTCAAAATCCTCTTTTCTACCCGGTTTAATCGAAAAAATCAAGAAAATCAGTCCGAAAACAAGTATCTTTCAGCGCTCCGCCCGTTCCGCATCAGTCATTTCGGAAGCTCCAACCGAAGAAGAAGCCGCTGAGCCATCCATCGTCGAGAAGTGTTCCTCGGTGAACTGGAGCCAATTAGATCACTCCGGATGGGACCTGCTCCTTCAGACGATCCGCCAAGACCATCAATCAGTGATTCGGATCCTCATGGCTTCCAGACAACACGTCGCTGCTATGATGTACGCTGCACAACACGACACGGATCAGTTGGCCGGGATTCTGGAGGATTACAACAAAACCACCAACACCGCCTCCCCGCTCTCCGCTCTCACCCTGGCACTCTCGTCATCTTCTTCAGTCCATGTGGCTTCTGCTTCCGAAGATCTTACTAATCAACGTGTCGAGCAACTCTTCCGAACCTTCCCTGATGAGAAATGGAAGGAATTGTTAGGAATGATAGTGGCACACGAGTCAAATGCAGTGGAGATTCATCTGGCGGCGAAGAGCATTGGAAAGAAGTGGCTGGGAGAGGGAAAGAACCTCCGCGCCTGCATCGCCTTCCTCATCGCTGGAGACATTGACAATCTTCTTCAGTCCAACACATCCTTCTCGGTTGCTGATCGTGTCAAACAAGTGATTACTCTGCATAAAGTGTCCAATTCGAAGCATTATCCACCGGGAATGGAGAAGGTAAGTCATTTTTAGTTGTACTAGACCCTATTCCCATTCTTCCAGTTCATCATGGAGGTGGCCAGCACCCTGATCCGACAAGCCGACGCTCTCACCGCCTGGAATCTCGTCAAGGAGTCGCAAGACGGATCCGCTGAGATGCAAGAGTTCATGTGGACAACGTACCACGTCGCTGGAGGCATCAACTGCACCGCCGATCAAGCACCCTTCAATCCTTATGATGTTCAACCCGTCCAGAAGCCTTCTGCTCTAGCTCCAGTCCAAAGAGTGCCTTATCCGGGACCGGGATATCAGCCGTATCAACAGGCACAGAATCAGTATCAGCAGCGTCAACAACAGCAGCAAATGAGGATTCCGCCACCACCCACCAATGGCTACGCAGCTTCAGGACCTTACTCTCCAGCCCAATCACAAGCTCCGCCCATTCCACAAGAGTACCAACAACGCAGAGATTCGAATCTGGCGCCAATGCCACCATCATCGACGTTTTATGAGAGACTCTCTCAAATTTCGGAAATGTACTGGGAACAGATGCGCCGAACTGCTCGGCCAAAGTTTATATTTTTATGTTAGACACCCCTATGGGTCTGTAATTTAAAAACCTTATTGATTAGCTGATAAAAATTTTTTTCGTGGCTGGGAGGCTCACAGTAGGTGAAAATTTAAAAAAATCATAACTTTTTTTAAAACTCAAAATTAAACACAATCTCTTTTGCAATGTTAATATTGAGCTTAAATGTGTATTTTAAAATTATTCAACTGTTTTTAGTTCTTTGGCAACATATCAGTTTTGAAAGCTAACTTTAGTATAAAAATCCTAACTTTTCGCTCAAATGAATTCTCAACTTCTCACTAGGCTCATTTTGTGCGCCGTTTTTTTCTGTATCTAGCATATTTTTTTCAAAATTTTAAAACAACCCCTTCATAGTTAAAAAAAATCGGAAACACATAGCGTTTTTTTACAAAAAACCTAATTTTGAGTAAAATCGTCGTTTTTGAGTGTTAGAAATGCATGAAAACTGTTCAAAACTGGTTTTCAGACGTGTTTACATGTTTCTAAAATGATAAGAGTCAATATTTTGTCTTGAAAACTGTTTTGTAGATGTCTGTGCCAGTAAGAAAGTGACTGAATACCTAGAGACTTTTCGGCATGACGGGGTGGTTTTTATAGAATGTGATCAACAGCAAATTTGTTTGCCTCATTTCATTCTTCAATATAAAAAACATTGTTTTTACGGATCTCGTTTTCTTTTAGAGAAAACAATTTTATTTACTGTATCATTTTTTTGTAAATAACAGTTTTGGTGCAAAGTGTGCAAAATGAAGCTGGACAAGAAAACATGGTCCGAATATCATGGTAGGTATGGGAAAACACCAAATTCGCAAGTTTTCGACAACAGTCAATCAACTGTATGCAAAATCCAGTGTGGAAAACACTGAAACTTTTTCTTATCTGAATTGGGTTATGCACAGTAATGTTCGCGTATTCGTTTCACAGTTCGCTCAGTTTTTATATTGTTCACATTTTATATTTTACATTATTTTGTTTTTATATACATTTTTGCTTTTTTCTCAATATTTTTATTCGATATCAAACACTACAAAAACATGAAAAAGCTTATGCAAGTTTGGTTGCAACTGGTGTGGTTCAAACTACAAATTGAGTGCTGAATGACTTATTTTTTGAACTTGTTTTGGCACTGTTGGATGGTCTTACGAAAGAGGTAAATAATACGGGAATCTGAAAAATAAAACAGTTTTTATATTTGTCAGAAAGTCGAAAAATGGTTAGAGAAAGGCGACACAGAATCTCCAGCAGCGAAGAAAAAGAAGCGTCCGTGGAGAAACAAGGTTCGGAAAATGGCCGCGAAGAAGGCACGGCCTGTAAAAGTGTACGCGCTTCCACTGGGATTTTCTCCGCTGGGTCTCGCAGCGAAAATATTTTTGAATTTGGAAAATTCAGCAAGTGCGCTCCACCGAACCGCTGCTACCGTAGTCGTGTAGTCCTCTCGGAGGATTTTGAGAAATATTTTCATGAAAAAAGTGAATTTTGCTGATTTTCAGCGGTTTTCCTTGAAATTTATGAAAAATTTCGGCAAAAAATGGAAAAAGCATGCCTCAGAGCATCGAAAGGAAGTGAAAACAACTGAAATTGCTAGAAATTCATTGCGAAGAAGCAATTATTCAGAAATCCCGATTTTTCATCCAATACACTGATGTTTTCATCATTTTTACGAACAAGTTACATGAAATTTACTGTTTTCTCGTGTTTTCCGCTACTTTCCATTGATTATTGAGCGGAAAACGACTGATTTCCAAGAATTTCACTAGGAAGAAACTTTTCTGATTACGGTAACACTCGCTTGAGCGTGTGTCGGCGCCGCGGCATCTCACGTACACTTTTACAGGCCGTGGAAGGCAGCGGCCGAGAAAAAGGCTGAGAATCCTGAAGAAGCTCTTCTGATTCTGGAACCGAAGGATTCAGATGGCGCAAAGAAAAAGAAGAAGAGAGGACCGAAAAAGAAGAAGTTTAAGCCAGAGACTGAGAATGGAAAGAAGAGTGATAAGGAGAAGAAGAACGAGAACGTAGAGAAGGAGGATCCGATCGCCGAAGCCAAGAAGCGACTCGATGCTGGTCGATTCCGATTCCTTAACGAGAAATTATACACTTGCACCGGCGAGGAGGCATTCGAATTTTTCAAGGAGGACCCGACGGCGTTCGATTTGTACCATAAAGGATTCGCGGATCAAGTGAAAAAGTGGCCGAATCATCCACTCCGAGAGATTGTTCGTTGGCTTCAAGCCAAGGAGGGAAAGCAGACGGTCTTCGATTTGGGATGCGGAGAAGCCAAGATCGCAGAAGCTGTTGGGGAGAAGCACAACATCCGCTCTTTCGATCTTGTCGCCGTAAACGATCGCGTGGAGTCTTGTGACATGTCGAAGCTTCCAACAGAAGAGGGATCCGCAGACATTGTCATTTTCTGTCTTTCATTGATGGGCACCAACCTGTACGACTTCATCAGAGAAGCCAGACGAGTCTTGAGAACTGGGTAAGTCTCTAAAAACATCATGAGTCAATATTATAAATTTTTTCTTTCAGAGGAGTCCTGAAAATCGCCGAAGTCACCTCTCGCTTCATCTCCATCAAACAATTCTGCGAAGCGGTTTCCAAGATGGGCTTCGAGATGGCGAATCGCCGTCAACTCACCGACTACTTCATGATGTTCGAGTTCCGAAAGATCGAGAAGGTCGAGCAGAAACGTCCATACGGTCTGAAGCTGAAGCCGTGTCTGTACAAAAAGCGGTGAATGTCTTATGGGATTTTTGTTGTTGTTATCTTTATTTCATTCTCATCTATCTATCCTTCATTCAATTGTTGCTGTTATGTTTTGTTTTTGACTTTGCCTTGAAGTATAAAAATTCAAAATGGAAATCTAACAGACGTCAATGACAACTACGATTTTTCGGGAAAGCCAAAAATATTCTCCAGATTCCCAAATAGCACAAGCAACGCCTACAATTTGACAAATCACCTTCAAACACCCCGAACGATGACGTGGCACCATCTGCGTCTCTTCCCTCCGATCACTCTCGTCATCTGCATCTCACTCTCTCACCGCGCGGCAGTCACCGAAGATTCAAATAGTTTGGCGCCCAGCAACCTGCGTCACCAGTACCCTTGAGGGTTATGACTCTACACCTCTTCACACTGCCTTATCACTCCTAAATCGTATAGTTTGAATCCCAAGGGTCCGCTGATAAACCTGCTAATGAATCAGAAGAGCCACGCCTACCAACGGAGCTTGTTTTTCCTCATTCCTCTTTTTTTCATTCGGATTCTGATATCACTCATTCGTTTCATACCCTCTTCTCAGCAGTTAGGCTCACTAACCTCCTCCAGAAATACCTTATACATAGTTTCAAACACGCACTTTATTTCCATCTCCTCATCCTAATCAACATTGTTATTCTTATCCCGTATTCTAATCACCGTTATCACCCTCTTCACAGCCTGAGAACACTGATTTCACAAGTGATAAAAAGGATATAAAGAGAACTAGAGATCACTAGAATCTCGGAGACGTTCGTTGACGGGCGGGCCCCTTCTTGTATGTACATCTGTTCGTTTCGTAGTCATCTGAATCCCACCAGAGCTTGTCTCCCGGCTCCCTCTCCCTCCAACTGCTGCCTGCCTTGAGACGTGTGATTCGTAAATTGTAGGCTCTTTACTCATCTGGACGTCTTCTGACTTCTGATTCCAACTTCCAACTACGTCGACATTTTCCCCCACCCGCATAAGCGCCTTTCTGTTTCACATACTTCCAAATACTCTCTAGATCTCTGAACAACAATCATCATGGGTTGCATGAATAGTAAGAACACGGAGGCTAAGAAACGATCCAAGTGGATTGACGAGCAGGTGAGTGTCGTCGAAGCAACTCCCCCACATTGTTCCTGCGCTTTCTAGCTCCGCATCGACAATGATCGCCATTCCGCTGAAGTCAAGCTTCTTCTCCTCGGCGCGGGAGAATCTGGCAAGTCCACGATCGTCCGTCAGATGAGAATCCTCCATGAGAAAGGGTACAGTAAGCAGGAGAGAGCAGTTTATCGTCCAGTAGTCTACAACAATGTGCTCCAGTCACTGATGGCCATCGTCAAAGCAATGCACACTCTGGGAATTCCTTTCGAGGACCCATCCCGTGAACAAGACGCCGCTCGCTTCTTCGCCTACCAGTTCAACCCGGATCAGGATGAAATCACTGACGAACTGGCAGACATCATAAAATCTCTTTGGGGCGACAGAGGTGTCCAGAAATGCTTCAGAAGACACCGTGAGTTCCAGCTGAACGATTCAGCGGCCTACTATCTGAATGCGTTGGAACGTATTGCTTCTGTGGGATATCTGCCGACTCAAGACGATATTCTGAGAGCTAGAATCAAGTCAACAGGAATCGTGGAGATGGATTTCATGTACAAGGATCTCTACTTCAAGTTAGAAAATGATAAGAATTATGAAAAACTTTGAAATTTTAGAATGTTCGACGTCGGAGGCCAACGTTCCGAGAGAAAGAAGTGGATTCACTGCTTCGAAGGGGTCACTGCAGTCATCTTCTGTGTAGCGCTCAGCGAGTACGACATGCGACTGGCAGAGGATGCTACCATGGTAAATGGATCTTATAGTATCCTAAAATGTTGTAACCTTCCAGAACCGCATGCACGAGTCCATGCAGCTCTTCGACTCCATCGTTAACAATCGCTGGTTCACTGAAACCTCTGTCATCCTGTTCCTCAACAAAATGGATCTGTTCCAAGACAGAATCCCCTATGTCCCACTGAACATCTGCTTCCCGGAGTACACCGGAAACAACAACGTCACCGAGGCGTCGGTGTTCATCAGAAGTCAGTTCGAGCGTCTGAATCGTCGTAAATCTCAAGCTCATAAGGTGAAAAAAGTAAAATCTGAGATTCGTTCTCTAAATTTGGGTTCAGGAGATCTACAGTCACTTCACGTGCGCCACCGACACAAACAACATCCGCTTCGTCTTCGACGCAGTCACCGACATCATCATTCGTGATAATCTGCAGAACTGTGGATTCTATTAAATTATTAATTAAACTAATAAAACCAGTGATAACCTCTTCTTTGAGCCCAAAAACCGCTTTACCCAATAAATTGAATTCAAATCCCCGCCAATAAAGCGTGCGTAATTTCGGAGTGTCGTACTGAAAGATTTCAAATTGCATTGACATTTTTTTCCATTTAGCTCAGTTTTTCTAGTATTTTTTGTTTCCTCCGATTCCACGGGTCAAAATGGAAGGACCAATGACACAAGAAGACGTCAACTTTGTTGAAAGCCTAAAAAAGCTCGTTTTAATCGATGAGCAGGTTCAGAAGCAGTTGGAAGAGCGTGAGTTGTATAAAATAAAATTTTAAAAGATAAATTACTGTTTGTTTTGCAGAAAAGAAAGTCATAGCAGATGCCAAAGATGAAGAGGATTCTGAAGACGACGAAAACCCGCATGTCATCCCGGAAGAGCAACAAGTTGAGCCAGCCGATCGAATTGAGCCGGCCAGATCGACAATTCCACCAGAATACGTGAAGAAAGTTGTCAGAGAGCTGGATTCGATGAGTACGCAGATGCTTAGACAAGCGTTGAACAAGATTAAGATTTCTGAAGTGTAAGAACCAGACATTTGATTGAAATTTCTTAGAATTAGCGTTGCAGTGGTTCCAAAAAGCAGCTTCGAAAGCGTGTCGCGATGTACTACCGCCGTGAAAATATGCTGCTCAACCAGAAAGATCGGCACAACGATAGAACTGCTAGATACTTTGATTATCTAGTTGTAAGTGATACATTTTAGGGCAAAATTATGTATTTGTTGCGTTCAGGCCATCGATTTCGAGTGTACTTGCATCGAAGTCATTTACGATTACCCTCACGAGATTATCGAGTTACCGGCGGTGCTCATCGATGTTCGAGAGCTAAAAGTTGTGAGTTTCAGCTTCAAATAATCAGGAAATTGTATCTCTTCTTATTTCAGGTTAGCGAGTTTCGAACCTACGTTCGTCCGGTCCGTAACCCGATTCTCAGTGATTTCTGCATGGAATTTACAAGTAAGTTTTGCAAAAACAGCTTCGATAAATAATTTCTTGTAGAAATCTCCCAGGAAACCGTCGACAATGCTCCATACTTCCGTGAAGCTCTTCAACGTATGTACCAGTGGATGAGAAAGTACGGACTTGGCGAGAAGAACGCTAGATTCGCATTTGTTACTGATGGGTTCGTTTTGTATATCAGATCGCAAGAATAAGTTTTGAGTTCAGCCCTCACGATTTCTGGAAGTTTATGCAGTTCCAATGTCTCCTTTCTGATATTCGCATGCCGCACATGTTCCGCAGCTTCATCAACATCAAGAAGACTTTCAAAGAGAAGTTCAACGGACTGGTCAAGGGAAACGGAAAGTCGGGAATTGAGAATATGTTGGAGAAGATGGGACTGACGTTCCGTGGAAACAAGCATAGTGGACTAGACGATGCCAGGAACATTGCTCAGATTGCCATTGAGATGATGAGGCGGAAGATCGAGTTGAGAATCAACCAGAAGTGTACTTACAAGGAGTCTTACTTTGCTGTCAAGGAGCATGAAGACGAGGTGAGTGCGTTCAAATCTAAAAATCCTTACTATTAATCTAATTTTTCAGCTCGAAGACACCTCAGAACTCGGCGCCAATGACATGTCCCGTCGTGACTTCCAAATGTGGATGCGCAAGTTGCCGATGAAGTTGATGAGCGTGTCTCGTCGGGAGTTCCTCCACGAAGAGTATCTCGACTGTGACTCCTGCGACGATCTTCAAGAGGATCAGGTTAGGCACTTGCACAGATGTAAAATCTATGAAATTGTTGATGAAGTTACACCTAAATGAAGCTTTTTTTTGAAAAGAGTGTTGTGTAACATGCTGTAAATTTTCAGGAAACCGAAGAGGAAATAGCGCAGAAGATGGCACTGCGTGCGGAATTGGAAATGTTACAAGCGGAAGATTTTGAGAGACTTTGCAAGGAGAAAGGGCGCTTCAAGATTGGGTTGGTTCACTGGAACGTTCTTGTTTTACCAATTTATTTTTAGAGAAATCAAAGAAAAACCTGAGAAGAAAGAAGGAGGAGCGGAGGAATTCGAGGATAGTGATGATGACGATGACTACGCTGCAGATATGGAATCACTGATGCAGGTAGTCGACAACGACAAAGAATCGGAGGGAATCGAATTGAACACAGTTTGGGAACGAGACGAAGTGGCGAATGGAAATTCAGCGAAAGGTGAGAAAAAAGTTCGCGCTATTGCTAACCCTTTACAATTTCAGAATACCTCTCTCCGTCTCTCCTCACCACCTCCTCGACTTCTTCTAACTCTTCGGAATCCGGAATCCCACGCAACCACTCTCTTCGGATGTCATCATCTCCCATGTCTTCTGGATTTCCAGTGACGCCGAGAAACTCGTTGGCCAGCTCGAATCGCAGATATCCTTACTAGAGAAAGAGTTTTAATCATAATTCGAATCATGTACTATTTACCGGATGCTTTACTGTTTATTTTTGTATTCAAATTCAATGTACAACATTCACCATGAATGGAGATCGTTTTGTATAATAGCAAGAAAACATAACACTGAGAAACAACCCATATGGAGTAAAAAGGCAAAAAGGAAAATGATAAATTATGAGATCAATTATGAATTAGTGGTTCGACAAATCTGGAATACCCATGCAACCAGCAGAAGCCAAATTGGCAAGAACACCATTCCATAACTGTTCCGGTTCGCCACTTCTGACTTTTCCAGCTCCCCGCTGACCTTGTCAATGAGGAAGAACAGGAACAAGGCGAAGCACGTCAAACGGAAGATGTTCAGGACGAATCTGAAAGTGTGCTCTACTGATAAATGCAAATGAGCTCTATTGGACTCACCTGACAGTAGGACCCCGGTAGTCTTTGTACTCGACACAGGAGCGGAGATATATTATGAAGACGAAGTAGAATATGAAGGATAGTCCGACAAATATGGGTAGTGCAACTGTGAGATAGGTTATGGCTAAGATATTGTGCAGTTTTAGACACTAAAAGTTACTGGTGATTGATGAAAACTTTGAGTTGAGCATACCAAAAGGATAGATGAAACTATAAGGGCCAAGAAGTGGATCCATAGTTCGAAAACTGTGATATCCATCCAACTTGTGAATTCTCGAAGGGTTAACATCGCCATGTTGAACTGTTGAGCTGAAATTTAGGAACCTTTATCATGTCCCCAGGGTACTCTGCACCATCCCGTCGAGGTGCTTGCGTACATGGAGCTCTGTTTGAGCCGGCCGTCAAGAACAAACAGAGGAAATGATGATGACGGTGGGAGGAGGAAAAGAAGAGAAAGGTGGGAGAAATAATAATTATTTTTGCTTGTGGCTCTTTTTCTCAGGGTCTCTGAGAAGTGCATTTTCTCTTGAGAGTCATAAGGCACTTATTGGTTACTTCAGGTTTCAATACAGCTCATTGATACCTATGGTTCTCGAAATATGGTCCCCATCTCCGTGATACAAGCCATTCCTAGAACATTAGTCTAATGACAACATAAAGCTCCCTACTCAAAATTTGAAAGAAAACTTTCACTTTCACTTTCCGAATAGCTTTTCTGTCTCCAACTTTGCATTTTATGAGCTCTTTTGCCATGGAGAGCTTCTGCGCCGCCCGTAAATGCACTTTTTGTTGTGCTCTCTTCTTGTTTTTCACTTTCACTTGAGCTTTTTCTTCGAACCACCCATTTCTTTCTATTCCTGGTCTGGTAATCTTTGACAACGCGTTCTCAATAGGGCGCACTTGCTCTTTGGGTTTTTGAAACATACAAAATGATGTCACCTAGAGCAAAAATAACTAGGGTTAACCGGAAACTGGAGAGGAATCAGAAGAAACACGGGAAACAACCTTTCGATTAAAATTCTCTGACATATTCCTATTTTAAGAACATTGGAGATTGATAGGATTACAAATTCCCTCTCTTCCCACGTGTTTTCTGATTCTACTTCCGAGAACTTATCTATTCCCGGAAATTCAGAATTCTCAGAATTCTCAGAACCTCACCCACCCGTAGTATTCTGATTACATACGCAATGAGAATGAATGGAGTTTGCTGTTTTCGGTGTGATTTTTTAAAAGCAGCTCTACTGAACTGAAGAAGTTCTATAGAGCACATTAGCAATTGTTATCAGAAAATTGGGGTTAGCGATGAATAATATGATTTGTATTGCTAATAATTGATCAGATTGACAAATAGAAAAGGGAAGGGATGAGAAATAGAGAAAAAATTACGAAAAGTGAAACAATAGGCCACAAAAACTGTGTCTAGGCCCGATGACTAATCAGTCGGAGGTCCTCAGTGATAATACATCGCACCCGACCATTCCATCAATCCAAGCATCGTTCCCCCAGTCCCCGAGAGAACCGAGAGGATCTGGCATTCTGCGTCTCACGCCTCCGAGGTCTCTTTGGTCCCTCTGGTCCTCTGCGCTTCTGCCCCCGCACACACTCTCTCGTTCTCTATTTCTGCCGCACACGCTTAAATACAACCTTCCTTCTTCCACATGTAACCTCTCACTGCTTGTCCGCCCTACAAACTTCCTCCCCAACATGTACACACACTTTTTACGGTATACTTGATATTTGATAGCTTTGAAGAGGAACCTTCTTCTGTGTTTGTTGACTTTCTCTCTAGTGATAAGGTGATAAACTGTGGGAACACTTTGAGGATGTGAGAGATAGGCATCTGGGATGAGGTATTTAGTCCAATTTGATGATGTGGGTCGCTTCGCTCTAATGATAATAGGAAGCAATTATCGCTAATAACCAATTATGAACTTATGAAACTTTGGATTGGTCAGTTTATTTGATCTTGTTGGTCATTCCCTGAACTTTTCTTTTTAGATATGCAAAGTCAGATGTGACGCACATTTGTCTACAAGGGGTTTGATGTGCAGTCCGCAACCCTCATCAATAGAAAGAGAAAGCTACAGTCATCCCAACATATCAATCATCAAATTCATGAGCAAAACAAACAAAATCTCCAGAATACTAAAAGCCATGAAACTTTGAAACCTGGCAACACTTCCCAAAATGGCCGTATTCCTAAAGTCAATATTTTCCTTTCGCCGCCCACTTTCTTCGTTTTCCTCTCTTCACCTCTCACCAAACTTTTCTTTCCTTTTCTCCGGATATCGATTTTCAACATTAGAAGCAATCTAACCTTTTTTTAAATGACTCATTCCAATAGAAATTGTCGCTATTTTCCGTTTTATCACCCCGGTTCCTCTTGTCGATAAGCAGAAAAGCATCTACCCACTGCCGACGTCATTTCGGTTTCTTCCTTTCTTCACTATTTTCGCAATTCTACCTATTTCTGACTTATAAATTTCCGGAAATGACTTGTTACTTTCACTAGTTCACTTACGTTTACAGCACAAAATGGAAGTGGACCCTCAAGACAACGGGCAAGAATATGACACAACCCGCTTCCACCAGGTCACAATCCGGGATCCGATCGCTGGCGCAGACATGACTTTTACGATACCAAGGAGGTATAGTAACCTGAACTTTTTGAATGCTGGAGCCCAAGGAACTGTTGTGTAAGTTATTCAGGACTCCTCAATTCTATTCCCTGTTTTCAGAATGGCTGATGATGCAGTTACTGGAGAGCGAGTGGCCATTAAAAAGATGCAGCAGCCGTTTGTGATGACTATGAGTGCTAAGAGAGCTTACAGAGAGTTCATTTTGCTCACCACTATCCAACATCCTAATATTATCCGCCTTCTAAATGCTTTCACCCCAGACACCACCCTTGCAAACTTCCGAGAAGTTTATCTTGTTATGGAGTTGATGACACACAATCTACACGAAGTTATTCATCGGTTACGGTTGGATCACAAAACGCTTTCCTTCTTTGTTTATCAAATGCTCTGCGCCATAAAACACCTTCACAACTCTGGAGTCATTCATAGAGTGAGCAAGCAACCACGCCCAACTTACAATGAACTATTTGTTTTTTCAGGATCTGAAACCTTCAAACATTGTAGTCAATGATAGATGTGTTCTGAAAGTTCTAGATTTCGGTCTTGCAAGGAAAAAGAACGTGGATACCTCTATGAGAATGTCAGACTACGTTGTCACTCGCTACTACCGTGCCCCTGAAGTTATCCTCGGACTACCGTACTCCGAGAAAGTAGACATCTGGTCAGTTGGTTGCATTTTCGGAGAAATGATCAACCACACGGTACTGTTCCCCGGAAAAGACAGAATCGATCAGTGGACCAAGATCTACAATGTTATGGGAACCCCGAACGAGGAGTTTATCAATCAGTTGGGTCAGTCAGCGGCCATGTACGTCAGATCCTTGCGTCGGTCCTCTCCGAAGCCTCTTGCTGAGGTTGTCCCCGATTCAAACTTCCTCCCGGAAACAGAGAATCCTCGCGTTAACTTGACTCGTAAGTGTAAATATCATCATATCAAAGTTTCAAAATCCTTTATTTCAGCTGCGGCCGCCCGTGACCTCCTATCCCACATGCTGAAGATCAACCCAGATGAGCGGTTTTCAGTAGAAGATGCTCTCAACCATCCTTACGTTCGGTTATGGTTTAAGGTAAGTTCATTTCACTGAACTTTCCTAACTCGTGGGTTTTTAGGATGAGGAAGTGAACGCCCCCGCATCCGAGAACCGTTACGATCAAGAAATTGACTTTGCTGATAAAACACTTCAAGAGTGGAAGGGTCTAATCTTCCAAGAAGTACAACGGTATCAGTCGGATCACAATATCTTTAGTGGTTGATGATGATGATCTTTACCCACTTTCATCAGTTTCCTTTTTTCGTAATATGGACGCCACTAGTCAGCGCTTCTCGTCTCTCAGTTTGTCACTTAGCTGGCCATACAAATTTGTGATTTTTTTTTCTCGATTGGATTGGATTTTGGTTTTGAACTTTTGAAACAAACAAATGTGAACGAAATGTGTAAACTGTATAAATCGATCAACAATGAAGATTTTTATTGGTTCACAAATATAATGAGAAGTGTTTAGAGAAATGGCAAGGTTCTGGGAGGTCTGTAGTTGATAAATGTCTAAGCCTAACTTTAAAAAAGAGAGTTTTCTCAATGTCGGTTTCTCAGCAATCTCAAGTACTCTGGTCTTCTCTTTGGTCGCACATAGTCAGTGTACTGGATCCCAAGACTTCTAGCAATGTACTCTCCAACTCTATCCGAAACTCCCTTGACTTCAGGGACAGTATGAGCAGAAGTATGTTGCAGTACCAACATGGGCGGTCTGCAGCAGTAATACTGACCATCAACTGCTTTCTGACACTTTCCTTGTGGACAGCTGTTATCATCCCATCCTTGACACTTCCGGGGATCTCCATCCTCTGAAACCAAAGCTTCCACGCATTGTTGGGTTTGAATTGGGCAGCAAGCCGTACTTCCATCCATTAGTACTGTGCAAGAGTGTTCTAGTGGACATGAAAATGGATTTGCAACTAAACAAGTTGCCGGGCTAGCAGTATTGGGATCCAGGAAAGGAGTGGAACCATCTGGACAGGAGAATATGGATACAGTGTGACAGCAGAAGAACATGACGTCGATGGCGTTAGTGACGTTGGCAGAATCTTCAAGAGCCGGGAGACAATCTGTTGAAGTCGGGCAGGTCTGATCTCCCGGGAAACAACGAACTGGACGTTTCTTTTCAGTGTCAACGTAAGGAATAACACACTTCTTTCGTGGCTTGCAACACAGATGCCGTGCAGGGCCGGAAGATCCGTCTCCCTGGACACACATGTGATCTTGGGGACAGGAGCCGTCGACACCAACACTACAGACCCGTGGGCGACCTCCATTCTCTCTGAGAGCATCCATTCCAGTGGGGCAGGAAAGTGGTTTAGTACAGCAGATGTGCTCCTGGAATGATAGATTGAAAAAGAAGTTTCTATCAGGATGACTCACCAAGTTTTTCGCAGGTTGGCACGCGTATTGCTCTGGACAGGTGTCTCTGCTCGGGTCGCATCTTATCGCTTCGTTTTCATCATCCAGTAGTACAATAGATTCAGCAGACGGACAAACTGGATGGGTTCGGCAGCATATGGAAGCATACGGTGAACTCCGAAGACATTCATAACCCATGGGACATCCCTCATTCTTCCCAGAGTCACAGAGATGCGGTTGGCCAGTACGAGGATTTAGATGAGTTTCCAGGCCATTGGGACATGTGCCAACACAATAATCGGCACATTGTTCTTGATTCGCAAATGAGTTGAAGTGTTCCTCGCAGTTGGAGTGCTCTGATTTCTTACACTCGCCCTTCTTGAAGTCAAACCACCAAGTGCTCTGTGGCTCCGGTCGTCTGCAGTTGTTTTTGACTTCGAATGGGGTGCCACAAACAAATTCCTTGCTCGGGCAACAAGCTCCCTTCTTTCCAACTCTACCAGTGCAAGTGTAGTTTCGGGGACAATGTTTGTCTTCCATGCATGAAGCTATGTTGTTGATTGAGTACCGATCAGCATGTGGCTCGCCACGTGGACAGATTACTGTAAGTCTTACCATAATGTGGAAGAGGAGAAACTTGACCTACTTTCAGTACTGCAGAACATCATACACTCTCCCTTCGCCTTGAAGTTGTTTTCATTCCCACCACATCCGGTGAAAGCAAACGGGCGACAAGTTTTGGAGGAAGAGTCGAAATAGTACCTGGTGGCTGGAGGAACCCCACAAGGAGTTCCCGGATGAACGGAAGCTTGACAAATTCTATCTGGAACATGTCGTCTTGAAAATCAGCTTCAAAAACTTACTTACCAGCTTTTTGACAACAAACACTACTCATTCCAGTTCCAATACACTCGTGACTTCCAGGACACGGAACTCTTTCTCCGTCACAACGTTTTATGTTCCCGGCAAAGTCCATCAAAGGCATACCCTTTCCACATTGAGCTTAACTACTTTTTCCTTTTTGATGCAGAGAACTTTCTTACTCAAGCTTTTACACCCATTCATGCATTCCTCTTTGCTTGAGAACCTGTTCTGATTGCCACCACATCCTTCGAACATGAACTCGATGCATTCTCGGATCTCCGAGTCAAAGTGATAGGCGGAGTGGGGAGTGGTGACTCCACAGGTAAAACCGACATTTTTAGGCAATCGACAAACAAATCCTTAATTTTAAATGAAGGACAGGCACCAGAAGCTTGACCTACCTCCAAGCTCATTGGCTCCAGTGACGCTAAAAAGCAGTAGAATGAAAAGAAGCATAAGGCAGTAGCTTGGATGGATCAAATCGATATTGGCTTGTCTATCTCTTTATCTTTGTCTCATCCCCATACAGAGCTCCCATGTGTCCGCGTGTGTTTACCCAATTCGCCTTATCAGGGGGTCAAGAGCCGGTCGGTCTTCGGGCTCTCTGCGATGGGTCAAACAACAACTTGTCTCGTTTGACTACCCATATTTGCTTGTTACGTACCACGTCATCATCGATTTTGTTTTATCAGGAATGATAACATGTATACAATTGTACATATATCAAATGGGGCCTTTGAAAGGAACAAGAAGAGTGTAGTCAGGAAATTCAAAAAGTGTAAGATGTTGATGGGAGGAACGTTTTGAAAATACTGTGAATCTGGGGAAGAAGAAGTTTGCGAAAGCGAAAGAGACAGAGAGAGGAACGGAGAATCAGAGAAGATGTTGGTAATCAGGGGAATCAGCAGGAATGAACTAGTAGCGAGCGGGAATTCAAAATTCAAATCTTCAACTCCTTGATAATGTCGGCGACGAAGAGGGAAGCACGGTCTCCGGCTTGCTTTGCAATGTCCATGACTTCCTCGTGGGAAACTTCGACAGATGCGTCAGCGTCCAAGTTGGCGATGTTGGTGATTAGGGAAAAGCCGAGAACCTTGACTCCGAGCTGACGAGCAACAGTGACTTCATGGCAAGTAGACATGCCAAGGGCGTCGGCTCCAACTGTCTTGAATAGGGAGACCTGAAAGAAAATATTGATTTGAGCCCAAAGAACCACAAGTTTACCTCTGCTGGTGACTCGTACTGTGGTCCTCCAGACATCACATAAACTCCCTCGTAGAGAGTCATGTCTCTTTTGCGTCCAATCTCAATGGCCAACTGTCTCAGTCCCTTATCATAAGCGTCGTGAACTGACACGAAGCGAGCTCCGAATCTTGGGTCGTTGCATCCAACCAATGGGGAGAATCCAGCGAGAGCAGGGAGGAAGATATGGTCCTTGATAAGCATAAGGTCTCCGTGACGGAGAACAGTGTTGATACCTCCGGCGGCGTTAGAGACAATCATGATCTTGATGCCGAGCAAGTGCATAACACGGACTGGCAAGGTGCAGAGGGCCAGATCCATGTTGTGCTCGTATGGGTGGAACCTTCCTTGCAGGCAGACGACTTTCTTGCCTCCAAGATTTCCAAACACCAAGTTTCCTTTGTGACCAACGACATGGGTAACTGGGAATCCTGGGATCTTCGAGTATGGCAGAATGGTTGGGTTCTCAACGGTATCTCCAATTGGTCCAAGTCCAGATCCGCAAATGATTCCAATGTCGGCCCTGGCGACTTGCTCGCCAACTTGCTCCTTGATCGAGGCGACCACTGACAGCAGATCGTCGTAGTTTCGCGGACTGATAACGGAGAGTTGGAGCATTTTGCATGTATATTTTGGGACTTACTCAATTTTCTGGTTGTGCTCAGCAGCATGTGTTGGTGCGTTGTTGTTCTCCATTTTGAAGTTGTGGGTTAGTTGATTTCTGGAAAACTATACTTTTGAGAGCTTGACAATGTTACCCGAAAAAGAAAAATACATCGGATTAACGGTATTTATACTTGCAAAGAACTCCCAAAACTGAGAAAAAGTTTTGGAATAAGAGACATCTGTCATTGTTTCCTGTAGTTTTTTCATTTGTCATAGACAATACGCTATCATCTTATCACCTATCACGCAATAACAAGGTCAGCCGGTATGGGTGCAATAGGTTTGGACTAGAAATGAACGGAAGAATCAAGTTGTGTGCTGAGCTAAACCCTCGGCTCCAAGACAAAAAAGAGCTCATTTCAAATAACTCCAAGCCAGAGTTGTTCTCCCAAAACGTAGAGTGTGGAGGAGCAAAGTGAGCCCCTTGCACACCTACTGATAACCAACACTTTTATGGGTAGTGATAAGAAGCGCTGCGGGGCGGAGCCAACAGTGTTTTTGTGTGCGGGAAAAGAAAAAAGAAAAGGTATCTTAATGTGCGATTCTTGGAATTACAAGTGCTAACGACTTGATGGCGGAACTGTCGTAAACTGGACGCATTTCCAGAGTTTTCCGAGAAGATCAAACCATGCGTTGATGGCTTTGGAGCACAGAGTCGCGTGATACTTGGACGGTTGGAGGGGTGTCAAAAGTGGCAGGTGACTAGAAGAATGATAGGGACTGATAGTGGGGGGACACGTAGCACTGACATTGTTACAGGTCCAATGTACCGAAGAAGGGGTCACGAGGTTATATAGTGATTAGTGATAAGGAATAAACAATGGCATCGATGGGTCAAACTGGAATTGGTCATAGGGCTCTAAGCAAGATTGCTACATTCAGAAAAGGAAAATATAAGCACTGAATACTGACTTCCTAATGTGTTTTCTGATACCTTCAGAATTACAGGAAACCTAAAATTAGTTCCCCGTCACACTGTCTCAACTGTCACTCGAACAGTCAATCCTTCTTCCAACTTCTAATCGCCTTATGCACAAATCCGTGTCGAGAAACACATTTAAACTTTCCATTTCTTTCGTCCATTTTCTGACAAACAACGGTTTCGAGTTGAGAAATGGTGTCACGTGGTAGGATGATAACTCTGCTATCAGTGAAAGTGGGGGAAAGGAGAGAACACTCTGATGTAAGAATAAGCTCGGCTTGACATGTTGGAGAGTTATCATTATCAGTTATTTATCAAGGGTTGAAATCATAAGCAGGAATTGAATTCCAGAGGGTTCGAAAGAGCAGGAAACGGACAGGTAGGCAGAAAAATTGAGTGGTTCAGCAGATCGTTTTTTGAAGGTATAAGCTCTTGAACGAATTCTGAACAACCCAGAAGTTCAGTTTTTTGATGGTATCAACTGAAGTCATTCAGAGTTATGTACCAATCAGACTACAAACAATGCCAAACTTGAGACCTTTGGACCTATACTATACAGTGAGAACCAAAAAAGTCAACCGGAACAATCAAAAATTTAACAAAAAACCAAAAAAGTTATCAGGCACATGGGCACACCAGTTGGTTTTAATAGTCACGATCACACACTCACTCCTGTGCTTTTATCGCGTTGAATGACGTGTGAAAAAGAGGAAATTGGCGAACCGGGGGTTATGGATCAATGCGTTTCACTGGATTTCAACTATTTTTCATAGTGCGATACAATTATTTTTTGAGGTTATAACTATAATAGATGGTGGGGGATTCGATTGTCGACGATTCCTGGCGGCAATTTGAAAGTGGTCTTTTGAATTTTGGTCTGTAGGGATACAAAGTTTTCAGGTTCGATGTTTTGTAGCTCGTTTTCACTATTTGATGACTGTACAAATGCCAAGTGATAGCGGGAATAGGTTGCTGACTACTACCTTATTTACTGGATGATTACTTTGAATGACGAAACGTGATGATAATTGATAAGATGGAATTGGAGCTTCTGAAGCTTCTGAAACCTGTGTGCTTGTGGGTCCAGGTGAATGAACTGAATTCTGAACGCTTTGGTCTTTTTTTTTGATAACTCCACAATTGACAACTTCAAAATGTCTTTGAAATGTCACGTAAGCATCCTGAAAAACTGGCAGACTCTATGAAACGTCAACATTTAGCAAGTGACTGATGAAACATGATGGTAAAACAGAATAATACACTTCTTATTGAGAGGGACTTTAATCCTGAGCATTTTTCAGATCTTGATCCAAATACCCATGCTTCAAACTTCGAGTGGTTTTTGGTTCTCTTTCACTTTTTGATATTGTGGTTGTGGTTTCGACTTCAAAATACAGCCACAAAAAACAGATACAACAAGTATGTATGTATGTTTTTCAGTCGCCAAGTCAGTTCATCTGAACACACAGTAACTGTGTCTCTCCTATCGTCCCATCCGAATACAATCAATCATTCTGCTGGCTGACGACGGACGCCGCACAGCCAGTGATTGTTGTTCAAGACAAGACCCAGGCGCCGGATGGTCAACTGGAAGCCGTAGAGATCATGGAGGACGAGAGACGCAGACATACGGCAACCTGTATTTTACTGCTATAATATTGGCGGAATGACGGAGAGTTGGGGCATTCTTGGGCTTCAAGCATAAGTTTCGAGAATCCTGATGGGAAGCAGGAAGCAGGCGGAAGCAGAGGATTCATGGACTTGGAATTTGAGAGAATCTGAAGTTCTAACATTTCTGAAAAGCTTTCAGTATAGTACAGTACTCCATGAGTGTAAACTTTTCTTTTGTTCGGTTATGGTCATTCATTCCTGGTCTGGTGGTCAATGGGGACATGTGATTGTGACGATCGTACTGATTGTACCAAACATCAAACGGGTACAAAAGATTACAGATGGTTGAGGATAGAGGGTTTGGCAAAACGACGATCTCCTGAATTCTCAGAGCGACACAAAACTATTCAGAAAAGCTACGTCATCTGAAACTTTATCCTTTCATTTACAGATCATTTTCAGACCGAATTTCCAGCTCTACACACTGATCTAATGACTAACCAAAAATCTGTCCATTCTAACAGAACCCACAACTTTCAAAGTACAGTCTGTATCTTTATAGAACACTTTTCTAAAAATACCTCCAGCTACGTACGAATTGGACTTTGAACTAGACAGGGATGAAGGGATTCCCCCGATGATGACGAAAACTGAACACACAACATTTTGTACTGTTTTCAATGACCGACTTTCAAAAGTCTCATAAGTCCCAACAGTCGCAGCATTGTCCAAGTGTTAAGCCAAGGCTCCCGACCAGGTTTAGGCACTCAAGTAGAACAAAGAAACATAGCTACTTGAGAAAACACATCTGCGATGTTGGGGTGGGAGAGAAATCAGGTTCTGTGAATGATAAGGGATTCTATCAGTTGGATTTATCAGTCGGGAGGGATAAAGATCAATGGAGAAAGGGAACGGTTAGGATGACTCAGGATGGTTTATGGGAACTGGAACTGATGTCAGGAAAGGGATATGTAGATCTGGAACATTCTCAAGGTAATCTTCCGTATCCGTAGTTCTCTGAAACTCTGAAAGTTTAACCCAGATTCAAAAAGAAACTTCAAAGTTCTTTATCACTTGGGAACCAGTAACTAGTTTCCCACCTCGAAGCATCACTCTTATGCACCCGGAGCCCCTCGAAGTAACCAGTCCATGACATCATACATCTCTTGATCATATTAACGTGTTAGCATTTTGTGGTTGACTTTTGTGGTTAACTTTTGTGGTTAAATGATAGGTGATAGTCTTGTCTCTAGTTCAAATTCCTCCTTGCAACTTGTACTTTTGCTCACAGAGCACTCAAAATATCACCTTATCAATCCTTTGCCACGTGTCTTATCTCTGTTTTCGTTTCGTTTCCTTTTCTGTTTCAAGCCTCCCCCCATCTTCCCCCGCCGCCCGTATCATTCCGATCATTGTTCAAATTGGCCCCGCCCACTTTAGAGTACCATGACCTTGCGCCCATCCCCTCTCTCAACTGACACAATTCGGATCTTTTCCTTATTTAAGGATTGGGAGAACTGCGTTCTTTTTCATTTTCTGTTCTGTTTATTGTAGTGCTCTTCCATTGAAACCTCGATTCTGGTTCCTTGATCAAAACCCAAAGTGTCATAACTTTTCCCCGTCATCAAGATGAATGACGTTCCATTTTTAATAGAAAACAATCATTTCTCTTCAATTTTCAAAAGTTTCAATGCTCAGAACTCAAACACCCTCCCACCATCATTCTTAAAAATTAGCTTCCATTTCCCAGATTGTTCTCTGACCCAGAGAGGTCCTACAGTATCCCATTATCACTCAAAAAAACGGGGATGATTGTCGTGGACATTCGAATTAACAGATGAAAAGGGGAAAAGGAACGATTGACCAATCAAAGTTTGTAATTTGATGATCATGGAGAGGGGTGTGTGTGTCACTTCGTATTATAGACTTGTTCTTCTTCTCCTTCTTTTCATTCTCTCTTCCTTCTTTCCTCCACCATCTTCTCTTTTTCTTAATACTTTCAAAGGGTCCTTTAGTGTCCCTGACAGTCAACAAGAAATAGGTCAGAGACCTTTAAGAACCTCTCACTCCCACTCACTTCTACAGTAACCAAATTGCCTCAAATCTATGTTGGTCCATCATCATTTTCGAGTTTCTCCGATTCACGTGCCCTGGAGCAGTAGTATAAAAGAGAGAAACGAGCAGTTGACTTGGGCGGGAAGTGTCTGAAAACAAGAGTGACGTTAGGGTCCAGCCCCCACTCGGACCCCCAAGTGAAATTCGATCCGGGTCTCTCCCGCTTTGTTGATAAATGGCCGTGTCTCTCGTCTAAACAGTTTCTATCCTTTTCATTCTTTTCTCTTTGCATTTCCGATCAGGTGATAGGTTTTTGATAGTAATCTGATCACTTTTGGAGACTTTGCGATTGAAATCTTAGGACCCAGTTAGTTTCCGATCAGCTTGGAACTATCAGCTTCCTGATAGTGGGGTTCCTTATTTTGTTTTCATGGTCGTTTCTTGTTTTCAACGCTCAACGCCTCCACCATTTTCTAACCGCAAAAACAAGTGATACCAGTGATAATGATAATGATGATAACGGCCGCTTGAATCTCAAAAATCTGCAACTTTGAAAATTGTTTTCACCGGACCTTAACTTTCTCTCAAACCACAATGTCCTCTTCATTATCAAATATATCATCTTCACATTCAAAGAACACGTTTTCTAGTATCAACTGATCATAAGATACAATGGACGAAAGACAGTACAAAAGGAGTCTTTCTCATTTTTCAATCTTTCCCCTACATTGTTCTCATATGAATTGTTTCAAAAACAGATTGGGCTTCATTGGCGACAAAGGGCCTCCAGATGGGAGTAAACAACCTTCGAAGAACACTGCTCCCCTAACTCTGCGTCTCCGGGGCCTCCATACTCTCTAGTTGTCTCTGCCCTATCTGGGTCCCTTCCTGTTTTCCCCTCTCACTTCTATCTTTTTCCTCTATTTTTCCGTTTTCGCATATATCCCCGATTCTGTTCGGGGTGCTAGAAGATTTCATGTGCCACTGAGAACCGAATAGTTTCAGAAATGTTAGAAGTCGTTCTTCAAGTGCTGTCCATCAGCGCTATCACCACCACAATCGCCCTATTCTTCTGTGGAATGTGAGTGATAAGGATTCGGTGATTACTGTAACATCAGATTGTTTCAGACCAATATGCATACAAATCAAGCGTCAGGGAGCTGTAGGTGACATTTCAGGAATCCCATTCCTCATGGGCGTTTTGGGGTGAGTCCCGGAGCATTCTGACTTCTTCTAAACAACTTTATAGAGGCTCGTTCTGGCTCCGATACGGACTGCTCAAAATGGACTACACCATGATCACAGTCAACGTCGTGGGTGTGGCGTTCATGGCCTCCTATTGCGTGTTCTTTCTGTTTTACTCACTTCCAAAGGTACGTTGGGATGTCACAAGACACGAATTACTAGGGAGAGAACAATTTGACCTCAACAGTTGTTTGGGGGAAGTTTGAAATTTCACAAGGGAACATGAAATGGGAATTGACGTACGTACATCCCTCTAATTCAAAAAACACCCAGGATTCCGGATTTCTCGGTTAGAGTCCTCGGTTCACTGGGTTTCCGGTGGTTTTGTGATGTATGAAGAGGATAGGAAAAGATGACAGGGATTCAGAACAGATTCAGATGATAATCAGGAACTTTTCAGAAAGCTTTCGCCGCCCAGCTCTTCCTTGTAGTCTCCATGATCTCCGGAATGGTTGTCTGCATCGCGTTCCGCCCATCTTTGGACTATCTCGGAATCGTGTGCATGACCTTCAACATCATGAACTTCGGAGCCCCATTAGCTGGACTTGTGAGTACTTTTTCTAACATCTTGACCTCGTGACAGTCTGATCTATCATCTATAGTCAAAAGGGGCTATCCCTCCTCACGTTTTCTCATTATCATCAGATTGAATTACGACATGACAACGTGATAACGTGAAAATGAAAACGTGACTAAACATGACGGAGAGGAACTTGATTGTGTAGGCTGTACCCAGAACAGATAAACAGACCACGTGACTGGGTCAGACTGTACCTGACAAGAGAGGCTACAAAGAATTTCCAAAATTTTCAGGGTGTGGTCCTGAAGAATCGTGAAGTGTCTACGTTGCCACTTCCGATGTGTGTTGCTAACTTCCTGGTCTCTTCGCAGTGGTGTCTTTACGGAAACCTGGTCTCGGATATCTACATCATTGTGCCAAATGGAATCGGAATGTTTCTGGCTGTAGTGCAATTGGCTCTGTTTGTGATCCTTCCTATCCGAGAGAACGAGAAGAGTCCACTGGAGAAACTGGCTAGCTGGTTTACCGGAAGAGACTATAAAGTTAGAGAGCAAAAGGATGTGGAGAGCGGAGAGCAGTCCTCGAATCCATCTTCCCCGATCAAAATGCCATGTGGCAGCCCAACGTAGGAACGGCCCGATATACTAGTTAATCAACGAGTTCTTCCAGATTGAACGAGAGATTCGAGAAAATTATGGCTGCTGAGAGCCGTCGTAACTCTGCAGACTTCCTGGGTCGTCCACCATCCTACAAGAGCAGATCTTCCAGTGTTCCTGATGTCTCCTCGCTTCAATCCTTCTAGAAATCACTTTGTTTCCTTCTTTTTTGTTTTCCCTGCTTCCCTCACTTTATCACTTTGCTTTGAATGATGACTGTTACCGATCTCGTATGGGTTGAGAATAGGTGAAACTTTGCGAATTTTAAGGGTTTTACCGAGTGTGTTTGTACATAGTTTCCGGTTAATAATTGATTATTTTGAATTGAAGAATTGAATAAACATTTCACAATGATAAGTACTTGTTTTTTAGTCAGTTTATATTGGCTTCACTTCAAAGTTTCCCATACAAGAAGCATACCATTTTCAGGCCAAGCTCCCCAGTACGACACTCCGTTTTTACGCCACCGCTCGTTGTTTATCGTAAATCTACACTAATTTTTCTCTTTTTTTTTTCGTTTTTCATCGTTTGCCTTCCTTTTTCTAAAGTTCAGACTTATTCTATTCATGTTTTCAGGTATGGACTTGAATATTAAACAAAGTGGAATTCATTCCTGTGTCCTGCACACCTCCTACTTCAAAAACCGCTCTGGTAGAGTCTATAAAGTGAGTGTTCGCCTACAAAACAGTTTTAAAAATTGACAAATTGTTCAGAGAGCCGCTGAACGTTATCTACGGACAGATCTGCCGTGCGGCTATGCAAAGTGTGAAGCTTGCGCCGATTTTGGAACGAATCCACTGCTGAAAGTCGAGAATCCGGTTAAAAATGCGAAAATCGGCAGACATGTGCTGATCGTTGACTCGACATCATTGATTCGCTTTTATGATTTGTTTAATTCACCGCTTCTCAGGTAGATTATTACTGAAACCTGGACCATTCTCAACTTTTTTCAACTTCCAGAGATCTTCTCGTGACCCAAACAGTGTGGGAAGGAGTGAAAGCCAAGTCGATTCCGGCGTACAAGAAGATGAATTCGTTGTGCTATGAAGACGCAAAGGACAGATTCCATGTGTTCATGAACGAATTCCACTGCGAAACTTTCTCAGAGGAGTCGAAGTTTGAGGATCTGAGTCGTGGAGAGGAGCTTCTTCTGAACTCTGCACATTTCTTGGCTTCTCACTGGGAAAAGCAAGATGTGACGCCTGTTGTGATTTGTTCTGATGAGGAATCTGCGACGAGAATCGGAAAACACTACTCCCACGTGCTCACGCTTCGAGACTACATCCAGAACGTCGAAGATGCCGGAAAGCAGGGACTTCTGGATCAGATGGCTGCTTACGAGAGAAGTGGAAACACGAAAGAAAAGACAATCTTTGATGAGTATTTGTCTCATGACAAGATAATGGAGGGAATTGCGAATGGAAGTTTGAAAAGAGGAACTTTCAATGTTTCGAGGTGAGTGTTTCTCTGGAAACGTAACCTATCTCTTAATTTTTCAGAGAAAACTATCGTGAAGCCAGTGTGATTATTGATGAGCAACTGACATCGTGGTTTATCACAGGCCTCAACTGCAATCGCGCCGTCAACGGAGACGCCGTCGCTGTTCAACTGCTTCCCGAATCCGAATGGACTGCTCCGGAGAAGAGAATCAGACTGAGAGACGTCGAGGAGTACGTGAAGACCGCTGATGATATGGGCGGTGATGAGGATGAGGATGGAGAGCCGAAGAGCAAGAAGTCGAAGAAGAACACTGTGCCAACAGCTAAAGTCGTCGGAATTATAAAGAGAAACTGGCGGCAGTACTGTGGAATGTTGCTGCCAAGTTCTGTGAAAGGCGCCAGAAGACACTTGTTCTGCCCGGCTGAGCGTCTGATTCCTCGGATTAGAATTGAGACAGAGCAGGCCGAGATTCTGTCTCAGCAGCGGATCATCGTAGCGATCGATCATTGGCCGAGAGATTCCAAGTACCCACTTGGTCACTACGTCCGTTCGATTGGAGAAATGGGAAGCAGAGAAACCGAAAATGAAGTTCTGCTTCTGGAGCATGATATTCCACACGCTCCGTTCTCAGAAGCCGTTCTGGACTGTCTGCCACGCGACAACTGGGAGCCGGATCTCACTGAAGCTACACCAAGAGTCGACCTTCGCCACTTGACCATCTGCTCCGTAGATCCACTGGGATGTACTGATATCGATGACGCCCTCCATTGCAAGCAGATCGGAGATGATCTTTTCGAAGTTGGAGTTCATATTGCTGATGTCACACACTTCGTCCGTCCCAACACAGCCATTGATGATGAAGCGGCTCTTCGTGGAACTACCGTGTACCTGTGTGATCGCAGAATCGACATGCTTCCATGTCTTCTCAGTAGTAACCTCTGCTCATTGAGAGGAGAAGAAGAGAGATATGCGTTCTCGTGCATCTGGACCATGACATCTTCTGCAGACATCCAAAGCGTCAAGTACCACAAGTCGCTGATCAAGTCGAAGGCAGCTCTGACTTATGAGAAAGCTCAGGAGATTATTGATGACCCGAAGGAGCAGAACGATGTGGCGCAAGGACTCCGAGGTCTCATGAAGCTCTCGAAAGTGCTCAACGCAAGAAGAACTGGTAATGGAGCCTTGACACTTGCTTCCAGTGAAGTCAGATTTGATATGGACTGGGAATCAAGAACCCCGAAGGTATGGATTCAAAATTGAAAAGATTTCTTATTCATCTGCTTCAGAAAGTCATGGAGAAGCAGCACCTAGACACACATTCTATGGTCGAAGAGTTCATGCTTCTGGCGAATATCTCGGTTGCTGAAAAGATTCTCGCAGAGTATCCGGATTGTGCGTTGCTCAGAAGACATCCGGTGCCACTGAAGGAAAGCTACAAGCCTTTGATTGAGGTAAGTGGATCCCTAAAATCATAGCAGTCTTTGTTATTTTGTCGAGAACCCACTAAGGGACCTACTCATGACCCTCTTTGTCGGCCCCTCTTCTTATTTCTCTTCCTGGGTTGATTCTATTAGCCGGCGAGCTCGGTCTAACGCGCACTTTGCTCACTGGAGCATGTAGGATTACTGTAGAGAAAATGCAACATTCCTCTCCCTCGTCTTCTCCGGAAATGGAATGAAATGAATCATAAGGCGGCGTCCTTCACACCTTTTTCGTCGGCCTTTTGACCAATGTTTGTACAGCAAAAAGTCGCAGTTTCCGGTGTTCGTCCCCTCCGTCGACCCCTCCGGAATCATCCATCATCCCCGGCTGTCAATTAGCATTCGAGGATCGCGTTTCGCAACAATAATTGATCAAAGCCTAGCTACCGTAAATCCGAAAGCGGTCAAACAATGACCGACGGCCTTGGACCGGAAGAACTCTAAAAGTTCCACCGGAAACCATGATTCGAACTGTAAAATATGGAAATATGAATGTATTGCTGATCGGATTAGGAAGAAGTGAGAGGAATCGGCGTCGGGTTCCCAGAGATTAGGAGCGTGCCTAACCTACCGTATCCGTCGAATGACAATAAGAGTCATAATCGGGTGGCGGTGACGACGGAAACAGAAGTACACAGTGCCTTTTGATTGTTTAGGTGTTAGTTTACAACGTGTTCAAGGTTCGTTTTGAATCCAAACCTCAAGAATCCCTGAGAAGAGCTCCAAATTGCTCATCTCATCTGGAGTGAGAGAGTTTCAACTAAATTTATTTCCACGATCGTTCATCATTTTGTGACTCCCTTTCGCCTATTCATGTAATATTTGATGGACAAGTTTGGAGAGTCTCTCCCGGATGATGATAATTGTTGGTTGGGAGTCGGGTTATGATGGAAGCGGGCGAGGTGAGACGCAGATGGAACGACGATTTAATTGGTGATGTTGCGATTTGACATGAGGGAGGAGAAGGTAGCACGTAGAGATAGATGAGGAGGACAATTATTAATTGAGAGACAATGTTGTTGTCGGGTGGCAGCTAGTGGTATTACGCGACAAGGTCAAACAGGATTACGGTACGCAGGAAAGCGCTTGTTTCCCGATCCGCGGTAATACGGTAATGATCCGTGTTGATGAGCTGCACAGGAATCTGATCTTCTGAATAGTGTATATTTTCTTTCAGGCCGCCCGTCAACGTGGATTCGAAGTGATCGTCGAGAGTGGAAAAGGTCTCGCGGACAGTCTAAACCGATGCGTCGACAAGAAGAATCCGATGCTGAACCGACTTCTTCGGATGTTGACGACAAGATGCATGACTCAGGCAGTCTACTTCTCCGCAGGTACGGCTGTTACAGTACCCTTCTGGCGTTTCTTTTTGAAAAGGAAAACAGAACAGAAAAAGATGGTCGTAAAGACCTCAAGATGGGGCCTCGGAAGCGACGACAAGGTTTCTGTGGGCGTACAAGCATGACCGATACGGTAGATTGCGTTTTTTCGAAAAATGAGGAAAAATGGAAAAACCCACATACAGGCCAACATAACAACAAAAAAAGAGAACTGGTTGCTTTTTCAGGAACCATCCCAGTGCCCCAATACCAGCATTTCGGGTTGGCTTGTGCCATCTACACCCACTTCACATCTCCGATTCGTCGTTATGCCGATGTTATTGTCCATCGACTTCTGGCCGCTGCAATCGGAGCCGACGACATTCAATCTGGACTTTTGAATCAAGCCCGATGCACCAAGATCTGCGGGAACATCAACTACAGGTAATCTAAAGTTCCCAAGCTTTTCGGCTCATTAAAATCTGAAATTCCAGACACAAGCAAGCTCAGTACGCCGGAAGAGCATCCGTCCAGCTGAACGTCGTTCGCTATTTCAAGGGCAAAGTGGAGACGTGCGAGGGATTCGTGATGGGCGTCCGGAACAACGGCATCCAGGTTGGCGCGCACGGGTCATTAGGCAGAATATGGCGCCACTGGGGGCGAGGAACCTTCACACATGCTTTTTTTAATCATATTTGTTCAAGGACCGGATGTAATCTCTTTTTTCAGATCTTCGTCCCCAAATATGGTCTGGAGTCGATCATCGTGCTCCAAGGATCCGCGGAGACCACGATTGACGTCGAAGAGATGGTAGTCAAGGTCAATGGAGAAGTGGTCATTCGGGAGTTGGAGCCAGTGACCGTTCGTGTCAGTGTCAACGAGAAGAATCAACAGAGACCACGTGTCGAGCTGAATTTGATAAAGCCCAACATCCCAGGACTCTCTGTAGACTTTGATTTGTCATCTTCAGAAGGTCTTGGACTCTAATAGATTGTAAACGTGCTCGTTTGTTGTTGACTTTTTTGTTTTGTTTTTGACTTTATATTCCTTTCCCTTTTCGAGAGAGAATTTACATTAATTCTCTTCCGTATTTCCCCGAGAAACCTCCGTTGTTGTCACCCCATAAATCCATTCTTTACTCCCATTCCATATTTCCCTCGAGACACCTAGAGCTTTCAGGAAAATCAGGTGTGCCCAGCTCGTCGTTGGCTTTCCGCCTAATTGAGCCTTCACCAATTTTCGACGGATTTGATGACGACTATATAGAAGGGTTTATTGGATGAGAAACTAAAACGGAAGATAGAAAAGGAAAAATAGAGGAGAAAATTAGAAAATTATGAAATATTTACAAATATTTTAGACTTTTTGGAAAAGCATCGAAAAATAGAAAATAAGATAAGTTAAAAGAGAAGAAATCATGGATCTTTAGAGAATCGGAAAAATATGAAACATTGAAAAAAGGGATCAAAACATCACAGAGAACATGGCAATGAGGATCGGGGCGGATTCAAAATAACACAAATACTCATAAATTAGGAATGGAGCGCAGTTACAACTGACCATTATACTGTTGTGGAAGTATGCACAGTGGAGTTCGCATGGTCCAGTCGTGTTCAGTGACTCCGGGATAGACGAGGGACATGTCGGCTTGCGAGAGATGGAATGCTGTCTTGTCATCTGGGGGTGGTAGGGTTCCGAGCAATCCGTTGATGGAATAAGCTGGAAAGACGAAGGTTTCGTCATTTGGAAGCTAGGAAAAGTCACTTACATCCAGCAGGAACTTGGAACGTTGTCGGTGGAAGTGCCTGGATGGCATGCTGGATTGATGGAGGTGTTGGCTGGTTTGTAGATGAAGACGTCGACGAAGCAGGGGATACAGTTTGAGACATGAAGGTCTTGTTTCTGACAATCCTGTTGATGGAGGAGACAGACGGCACATTGTCTTCCCCGCAGATCCGATCGTCCACTAGCTTCTGACGGATCTCCCATGCAAACATGGTGGGGTTGGCTCTCTTGTAGCCGGCGATACACTCAACGACTCGGGGAGTTGCCACTTTGGGCTTGGATCCACCTATCACACCGGGACGGACGGAGCCTGTGGAGTAGAAGCGGCCGAGGATCTTGGAGACGCAGCCATGGGAGACTCTGAAATATTAGGACCTTATTTCCGTTCCTTATCACTAGGACCCACTTCAACTGCCTTGAGATGTCACAGGGCCTTGTTCCATGCTGGGCCATTTCCACAATCTGAGCCCGTATTGTATCCGGAAGCGGTCGTCCGTTGACGAAGACTCCGCCCAGCTGGTTGACTCCAGTGTGACTTCCATCTGCAAATGTTGATATTTATACCTTGTGACTTGTTTATCAGTGATCTGTTCCACTACGTAATCCAGGTCATATGTAAATGCGCGCTCCACTGCACGTCAAGTTCAGGAGGAACTTCTAGCAGCACGCTTCACTAGCTAATTATTAGGGCAACTAGAGTGAAATGGGTCAAGCAGAACAATCAGAGCTATCACTGATATGATCTACTACGTCAAGTAGATCATATGAGGGAAACAGAAGCTCGCTCCACTGCGCAAACACTATTAGGGCAAGTGAATTGAAACTAACCGAACTGAAAAACAGAGTGAACTGGATGATGAGCCTGGTGATAGGAATAGGGATAGGTACGCCAGATCGGTACCAGAGAGGGTTCCATACTCGGGGCAATCAACCGTTTGGCTGCCCTCGGATGCACATCGGATGCTGCTTCACAGGCGGTCCCTCGAAGCGCCGCCCCCAATTGGCATTGCCACTTAAGCCAGACCCCGCCCAGCCGGGCGCGGATTGGAAGAAACGGCCGGTATGCATTGGGCGGGCGATCATTGTTCCAGAAAATTGAGAAACAACTTTTGCGTTTTTGTTGGGTCCCCGCGCCACTTTTCTCCTTTTTTCGTGAAGAAAGGAAGCGTTAATTAGTTGAAGAGATGACACCGGCTTAATGTGTCTAACGGGTGGACCAAAGTGTGTTAGGAAGCGGGGACTCGCTGCGGAAACAAGATATATCCCTTTACTCTCAAATTTTGTTTTCCCAGTTTTCAAATGGTTTTTTTTAAACACAGAATAAATAATTCATTAAACTCACAACGCAATTCAATAGAGCAAACTTGCTCACCTTCATTCCCCTTGACCGTCTTTGCCCACTCCTCTGTGAGGATATCTTCAACTTTAAAAGTTTTTCTAAAGTCTGGGTAGTAGGCGGTGATTCTGGGGACCCGACAGCACTTCATTTCAAAGTTATGGTCATCTGAAAGTTATCAAAAGATTGCCAGAAGATGTAGAAGGCGTTGCACTTACCATAGTGCTGTTGCCAGTGAGCAAACATTGTGCTGTGCATAGTGTGATCTTACGCTTCTGCTCTTTTTATCAAAAAGAGAGGGTGGAGCCTGCGAAGAGGTGAGGGTGGATACGTCAGATGATTCATTAGATCTAATAAGGACCAATACGCCTGACCGCACCTTGTTTATCATTTTGATTCCCAGCAGATAGGAGGAGTGAGCAGATTTGTTTATCACAAAGAAAACAAGTTCTCGTGAAGCTTGAGTAAACTAGACTTTAAGAAAAGGTGCTGTAAATTGAAACATTTATTCAGAAAAATAGCAAAAAGTTCTTATAGGACAATCACTCAATGCTCTTCACACAGGCCAGTGTGTCATCGTCGTTTTGATCGTCCCAGAATTCCTCCTTCTTCGGCTCCTTCTTCTTGAATAGTGCCGTCTTCATCGTTCTTTCCTTTCGTCGACTTCCTGCATTCGGTTTCTTCTCTGCGACAGGCTTATTTCGTTCACTGGGCTCCTCGATTTGGGTTTCAGCGAGTTGTAGGCCTGGAGAAGGCATCGGGACAGGTTGTGGAGTCTCTGGAGTTGGAGCAGGATCCACGTCGACAGCCGGAGGAGCCAAGGCGTCATCCATTCCCGAGTTGCTCCCCTTCTTTTTCTTCTTTTGCTTCGCCTGTACCTTCGGACTCGCCTTGCATACGCCATGCATCATCTTCGATTCACGGGATCTCCTGGACTTGCGCTCGGCGGAAACGGAAGGAACTTTCCGAGTTTTCCCTCTTCCACACTGAGTCCCCAGCAAAACGATCGAAAAGACCATTGAGAACAAGAGGAAAACGACGTCGATCATTGATTCTTTTTTAGTTCATGTAATCTGAAATCTGAGTTAGAGAAAAGAGGCTGCGGAACACCTGGAAACTTACAAGAATTCGCTGTATAGTTAGGAAACTGGCAATGAAGAACGGTCGGTTTGGAATGATTAAGAATACGGGAAGTATGCAAATTGAATGGCCTTAACCGTGAACTCGCGGTCACTGTGAACTCTGGGCTAAAACGTGGCAATCTGATAAACTGATAAGATAACGGGAAGGTCAAAACGGTTAGTTTTTAGAAAGATAAGGTTTAGTATAGAAATTTTCTCAGGATGAGTTGGCGATACGGAACGGTGCGTTGGAGCTCTTTCAGAATGAACCATCCAGATGTTTCAGTGCCTATTGCTGATTGTTGGCGTTGTCAATCATGCTCGAGCCGCCGATACAACAACTACAAACACAGTCACCGACACAAGCACCGCTCCGGCAAGTACTGCTACGAGTGCTCCACCAACGCCACCACCGCCTCCACCAAACACGCCGTACGACTTCTCGTCTGCACTGACCCGTTTGCAAGGAGAGTACACAGTCAAGCCTAGAACTCAGTCAGTTTACGGTTCAAACGTTCGTAGTGTGATTGGGTTTCTTTTAGTTCGAGTTACCGACCAACGTGGGCGTCAATCTGGCCGATTAATGATGGCGAAGAGCAGTTCAGCATCTACTTCTGGCCTCCGAAATACTGTCATGCGTAGGAGAAAGGTTATAGAGCTGCAGTAATTCTTGGAGATTTTAGAATCTACCTGTGTCCAGTTCTAGGACAAGTTTACGATGGAAATAAGAAGTTCAAGGAGTTTGAATGCGACAAGTCCTACATCAAGTACTATCCGCATATCAACAAACTGTTGTTCAGTGAGTCCAGGTCACACTATACCGGATTTGAGCAAATGCTTTTCAGAAGGTTCTGAATCTGATGCAGAAGTTGAGAAAGTTCTGATGTCAAACTCTCTCAAGTTCAGGCGGGAAGCTGGTGCAACTTATAACATTTTCACTCTGAATGAGAAGCAGAACAGCTATTCTGATTGGAAGACAGCGGTCAAAACTGAGTTGAAGTGGGATCTTAAAGAAGATCCTCCTGCACCTACGCCTTCAAATCAGAGTCCTCGATCTTCCGGTCTGCCAAAACATCTTCTGATTCTCACGAATAGGTTTTTCTGATGCGCGTCTTTCACCCAAACTTCCCTATCTTCCAGCCGAATGTGCGAAGTCAACAAGCCGGGATCCTCGTTCCACCCGATATTCGACCAGGAGTTTGATAACACGACTAGACCTAAATTAGCCCAATGGCTGACAAATCCCACGTCTAATAGTTTTATGCCGACCGATTTCTTGCCGCCTGTCGGTGGAAGTGAAAAGACAATCGACTTGTTGCCTGTGAGTTTCCATGGTCTTTTGATGCACAGTCTCTCCTTTTCCAGCAGCTGAAAACATTTGAACATGAAGGAGCCACTCTGGGAATGATCAAGTCTAAATGTTCCGCTTTTGAGAAGATCAGTGTCACTGGATCCAGAAAGCCAGTCTTCGAGAGCTCCTCTCACGTCTCAATTGTCAGCTACAACGTGGTTGACTTGCCGGACACTTTCATAGGCGGGTACGATATAAAATTGGAATTTACGCTGTCCAACTGTCAGTGGTAAGCTTTTCACTTGACATGTGCTGTGGAAAAAAACGGTATCTTCTAGGATCCGTTTCTGGAGAACTAGTGAAGACATCAAGGATTACAACACGAAGATGAAGCCGTCGGAGACACTAGACCTGTTCATCAACCACGGATTCTTCCTTGCTCCAGACTCGAACAAAGCTGTGCCACTTCCAGATAACTTGGTGATGACTAAAGTGAAGCTGGCGGTGCACCGAGACTCGAACACAACAAACTCAATGACAAAATACGAATTGGTAACATACACGAGAAATTCGGGCTTCTGATAAGTTATTCCAGAACGAAGTGGCTTTCGGAGGATTCAGCACTTCGTACCTTTTCCGTCAGTACTTCAAGTCAAAGGAGTTTGCGATAAACTCGAAGCTTCACATTATCAGAGCTCCACATTGTGAAACTAACATCATTGTGGTTTGAATATCCAGCGAGACTCGTAAATAATTGTCAAGTTTTCAGAACAAAGCCTACCACGGGGAGCGAGGAACATTCCAGCAGTCTAATAAAAGAATTGTCAAGCAGTGCAAATACAGTTACCTGAAGGATCCGTTCAGAAAATCAGCGAACCCAAGCAGTTGAACTCCATAAATCAACAAGAAATGAAAGGAACCATTTTTGTACATTTTTCTTTGAAACGAGTAAAGCTACTGAAAAATGATCAACTATGAAAATGTAGTTTGTCTTGTGTAGATTATTTTGTTAGTTAATTTCAATTCGCCATCTTTTCTGGTTTTTGAGATTTCGTATGTTTTGTAATTCGTAATATTACGGTACCGATTACTGATAAACTGCAACACACGCGGAATTGCGGAGCGTCGTTCGAAAACTTTTCTGCTCTGAAATTTCAAAATTGTCATGTTTCTCTCAGTTTTCTCTGCTTTTCGCTGATTTTTCGAATTAGTTTAGCTTATTCTTTCCACGAATTTTCAGAAATATGGCGCCGAGAAAGAGTCCACCGAAGAAAGTGGTGCAGCATCAGCCATCCCAGCCGAATCCGTCACAACAACAAAATCCGCCACAACAGCATAATCCGCCACAACAACAAAATCCGCCACAGCAACAGAACCAGGCTCAGATCCCGTGGCGTAATTTAGCGAGACGAACGGCGTACACAGGAAGAACGGCTGCCCTCGCTCGTACAGGAGGAGTCATGCAGCCTAGCAGATACAGCAAAGGACAGGTTGCACTTCGCGAGATCCGCCGCTACCAGGGAACCACCGAGATGGTGATTCCGAGAGCACCGTTTAAGCGATTGGTCGATGAGATCGTCCAGGGAGTTTCGATGACACCGATAAATGTTCGCAAAGAAGCGGTAGATGCTCTTCAGGTAGGATGTTGACAAGTTTTCGAACAAATCTCAATGGAAATTCTAATATTTGCAGGAAGCCGCCGAATCGTACATCACCCGCATGTTCAAAATGACACAGAAGATGGCGATCAAAGCGAAGCGCATTACCATCAAGCCGGAAGACTTGCGGATGGTCTTGGAACTCATGCGTGACATAGAAGACTTGGCCGAGTAAGAAGGTCTTCCAACAATTCTCTGTTATCTTTCGTATTTTTTTGTTTTACTGCACGTTTTCTGCTGTTACCGTTCTCCTGTTATCATTTTTGCTTTTGAGTTTTCAATGTTCAAAGTTCTTCAACCCCCCAATACTCATGAAACATTTGTCATAATAAAAGGGATGTTACGGAACAATTTTTTTAAATAAGCTTATCAGATTGATTTCACAGTTTGGTGATAAGGAATGTAAGAATTGGACAGAGATCGCAAGGATTATTCTATTGACAATGTCTACAGAAGCGTTTTTCGGGTTTCGAAATGTAAAGATGATCAAAAGTCGCGCAGAACTCCTGGAATCCCAACCATTTCTCCTCAAAGTTCCCATTTACTCCGATATTCGTCCTGATACTGGTTTCCAGCGATTTCCGAGCAAACTTCTGTCGGATGCCGGTGACTGTCGACGACTTGTTATCAGCTGTCAACACAATAATCACCGATTCCTGACTCATGGCTTCTGATAATTTGAGGTAAATGCCATCGGGAGAGGATCGTTTCACTGGCGAATACGAGGACTTCAAGCCGGTCAGATGGAAGATGACGTCTGGTGGTGAGGCGTTTTGGATGACATTGTAGCCACCGAGAAAGCTGAAGAGAAAACGTAATTCTGAAGCAAAAATGAAGTACATACGTGGCATAAGCTTTCTCGAGGAAAGCACACCAGAAAATCTCTCGCGGAGCTTGCGCGTAGATGAGTTTCTTATCGATAGTGGGCAAGCGGTTGTCAATTTTCACTGCTTTTAGGTTGCCGGGCGACGCGTAGAAGTTGAAGTGCATGTGACCTGGGGTTTCGGAAAATGGGAACACGAATTAGGCCTATCGAGGTTCTTACCATCCTTGATTTTGTGTCCCTTCACGATTCTTCCAAACTTCTCCGGATAGGCTGTCAAACTTGCAACGAGAGCGAGAAACGGACCTCCACACTTTCCAGAAACAACTTCAAAGCGTCGCGAGAAGCTTTCATTCTGTGAAATCTTGATAAGGAATCTAGGACTCTCAGTGATTTCAAAAGGACGGAGCCAGTGGATTCTATCAGAAGACGAAGGAAGAGTAGGCTGTTGGGGTAGCATTATAGAAGTGATAATGAGTGGAGTGAAGGGGTGATACGCGACTGATTGCCATGGAGAGTGAGGAATACTGCGGTCCCTCAGGACACTCGCCTAATTGCTTGCTCATTATTCGTATAGTGATAGCATGTGGTGTGTTTGATATTTGAAGTTGGTAAATAAGGTAGGTTGCTGAGTAGAATATTTCAAAAGTGCAACTGCAACCCGCGCTAAATGGCATTGAGAAACTGAAGGCGAAGGAGAAGAAGATTAGAGAAAAGACATATGCGTTTGTGTTTTGTAACTAAATGTTTCTAATCGGATCGGGATCAGTGAATGGATTGAGTAACTAACAAAAATGGACAGGTTATAGAAAAGAGATTGTTAGTGATCAGATCAGGACCAAGGAACATTTGTTATATCTGTCGGAGACGGTGGTCGCCGCCGTGAAGAATTAGGGGTTCAAGTGTTCAGTAGACATTTGGAATTGGCACGTTTCCTGGATCTCGGCGGTATAATCATAGGTTCTGATCAATGAGCTCCTGAAATTCCCAGTTGTTGAGTTTTCTCTTCCTTCGTAGACGTCTCGTCAAGCTTCACCGGAACGTATTCCCCCAGACTTCCTAACCACCACCTTCTCCCGCTCCCTCGCCCATTTCCACCATCATCATCACCGTCATCATTGCCAGCAATTTGCTCCTCCGCAGCTCCCGTGACACACGCACACGCTTCTGAATATTCGAGAGAAGGGAACGTGCACTCGATGTGTCTCTCTCGTCGGCCGACCCGTCACACACTCGGGCAATAATTCACTTTTCCCTTCTCTTTTTGCTCCAGGAGCCCCGAGCCAAGACTCACGCAGAGCTCTTTTCTCTATTCGTTGCGTTCCTCCTGATGAAGCGGGGCGCTGAAGCGAATAGACGAGAACAAGAGGAAGGAAGAAGGAAGGCAACGAATGATGAGTGTGTCTCGAAGAAATGGAAAGTATCTCTCGCTCTCTCTAGGTATGCGTGTTCTTGTGGCCAGGGCGAGAAGACACGGACGGACGGAAGGGTGGAAGGAGGACGGGACGGCGACGAGGAGCGAAAAAAGTAGAGACGACTATTGTGTCTGTTGCAAGCAACTGTGTGATGTTCGATGTGTTGGCCGGTGGGGATAGTGGTCAAGGTGGGTAAAGTGACTGATGTCGATGACCTTCATGGGAGAAGTTGCAGAAATGCAATGAGTAGAGGACTCCATCACGAGGTTATACACTGAACTGCTTATTCGCTTTTTAGCACCTCATGTTCTGAGTGAAACCATAGAGTTCTATTATCATAAACCACCGACATCGCCCCACGGAATCAAACAAACAAAGTCTTATCAGTTGAGCAGAAAGTTGTGTAGCAGCAACGAATAAAAAGAAGCGAGACCTAACCCCGAACACATCCGAAACATCAAAGTTCGCTCACCTACGCCGAGATTTCAACTAGTTCAGGCCCACCGCCGTCGCCATCGGCACAACCTTCGATCTTCTCCTCTTCTAATTTACAGAATCTGCAGGAACCTCCCATACTCTACCAAAAAGACCACCAAACCACTGTCTTTATCCGTTTTTCAACATGAATCACGATTGTCACAACAAATTAAAACAACCTTCTAGAACACACACAGTTTCCGTCCCCCTCTCATACCCGTCAGTCTTTCTCTCTTCTCTCCGATTCTCCCCCCAATACGTATCGAATTCCGCTCCTTATCATCTCGCCTTTCCATCTTCTATTCGCTCCGTTTCGAACATGTTGTTCTTCTCTTCGTTTTCTCCATCTTCTCCGCCACCACTGCCGTCTCCATCTCCAGCGCCGTCACTCCCGCTTCTGCGTCTCCGACGGCTCCTCGTGACTCGATGTCTCGGAGGAGTAAGGGAGCGGGCGTCCGTGTGTCCGTCCGTTGATGTTCGCACCGAGAGAGAGAGTGCCGGTGGCAAGTGGCGAGGCGTCTAGGGAGCACGCGCCATCGGGAGCCGCAGACACCTCCCGCCCGCCGACCGCTTCGCACTTTTTCCTCTATCTCCCCTATTCTCGTTGTATTCTTCTTCTTCTTGTCATCAGCATCGTCTGTGTGTGTATGTGTGGTTGTGTCCCGTCCGTCCCGTCCGTCCCGCACACACACATTGTTTCTTCTCCATCTTCATGTTCTTCTCCTTCTCCATCTCGCCCGCCCTCTTCGCCGTCCTTCCGTCATCGTTCTCGGGGGCGCCGTCCCGTTGTTCGGTTGGGCCTTTGGGGCGCTGGGGGATTGGGCAGTGCAGCTCAAATGTGCTTATACGGGATTAGCTCAGAACGGCAAGAGGAGTGTCTTGAAGCGCTTTTCATTTCTTCTCGGAACTACCGGAAGCTGTAAGGGGATCTAAAGGTATGTAGTTAACGCTGGCATTACTGTAATCATACCCCCTGCAAAACGCACTCTCGTTTATCTAATTATACCCTTGCCATCGGTCTTTGGTTGTTTCTCCCGTTCTTCACGGAGTACCCTGGCACCTCCCCCTTCATTCCCTTTTCTCTCAGAGCACGTGCCCTGGCGCCACTGCTCCTTTGGTTCCGTGGCCGCTGACTCGATGCTCTCCGTGCCTTCCGCGTGAATTAGTGCGTCGTGCCATGCTACACCAGCCCTCCCACTTTGCACTTTCTCAGAAGTACAGTAATCCCGTGATCCTTCATCGCGACAAGGCCTCCTAAACTGTTCCGCCGTTCTTCTCTCCCGCCCATCTTGCCTACCTACGCGGGTCTAACCTTGAACCTGTCTCAATCGTCTCGAGAATGGCTGTCCAGCAACTGATAAGGGAGCCGTCGCCCCGCCCACTTTTCTTCTAGCTAAATTGAAACGGAATAGCCATTCATTCATCATATTCTTCCTCTTGACGACGTCCGCTCTCTTCTGAAGTCTCTTGCTTACTGTAACTCTCATCAGCACTATTCCAGGATGGTCGAGAACATCCCAATGGAAACACTAAACGACTTACTGAGCAGTTTCATTTGGGCATCGACCATCCCGAACGGGTTACACATTGAGGCCGGCGAGCTTCTTCGACAACAACTACATGCACAGGTGGCTCAGATGCAGTTGCAGATGCCGCAGTTGGCACAGCAGATCCTTGTTGTTCCACCTCAACTCCCAGTGATTGAAACACCAACAGTACAAGTGTCTCCAAGTACCGCGTCTCCATCTTCAACTGCTTCGCCGCCCATCAAGTCGAAGAGCTCACCGAAGAGACAAAACCGGAACCGTGCGATGAGCCCTCTGAGAGGTTATGAATTGAATAGAAACGTAAGTGTAAGCAGAATCGATCACCATGCGTCATATTCACCTGCTCCGCTTTCAGACGTACTCTGATTGTGAGAAGAGGCACTTCCTGGATGTGGCCTTTGAGAACAACTGGGGGACCACTGTGGCTGCGAACAAGTTCATTAGAGTCTGGGAGAAGGGTCCAAGTCGCAGAATGTTCTATTGGTGGAGAGAGCAGTTTAAGTGAGTTATAGAAGCTAGTGAAGCACTATGGAACTGCTATTTTAGGAAAGAACATCTCCGCGAGCAGAGTATCCTTGAAGACCTACGCAACCGCAAGTTGGAACTGGCGAACGAGTTGGCTGAACTGACCAAGGACTCAAAGTTGTTCGCGGATCGGGCACAGCAGTGTGCTCATCAGATCGACGCCGTCGACTCGGAGATTTCAGTCCTGATTAGCAAGCGACAGAAGAAGGCGTTCTGCTCCATTACCGGTGAGCCCTGTGCTCATGGAGATGGCCTCGAAGTTGAGGGAACCAAGAAGTTCGCAACTCCCTTTCATTGTGATTTCTGCAAAATGCCTTTCCAGAAGGTAACAGAGCCTTGAAGTTTCTGAATGAAAGTCAGTATTTTTAGAAAAGCACCTGCCACCTGCACATGCGTCTCTGCCAATCCCGCTACGTCCCACGAGCTTCCGAAGTCAAGGAAGTCAAAGCTCCCAGCTCCCCGTTCATCAACGTCGATCTCATCCAGAACAACAGCAACACAGAGCTCACAGAGCTCACCGAGTACCTTATTGGCCGGATTGCAGCAGCTCCTGAATACCTCACCCAACCTGTGTAAAAGCCCTTTCCCTGTTTTCTATGTTGATATTCTGTTACTTTACATACTACTTTCTCTTTCGCTAGAAGCCTACTGTTTTCCTATGTAACTCTACTAGTTCCCTTTAGATTTAGAAGCTCTATTAGATAGCCCTCGTTCTATGTACCGTCCCCTTCCCCCTTATAATCTGACTCCAGTTACCTTGCCTTTTGGGTTTTTCGGACTTTTGACCTCACGTAAAAGTTCCAAAATTGCAGCTTCTAGGTGCTTATCTTATCCCCTCTTTTTTTCAACTCTCAAGGCAAACCTGCTCTATTGAGAATTTGCGGCAAGCGAAAAATAACTCAGGCACGCAGAGCCCTACGGGGCTGTCTGCACTCATCTATGTACCCCTAAAGGAAGTACCGTATCACTTCCTCTCCCCCGGCCATTTCCCCAAATAGTCCTGCTAATCCTGCCTCTCCCCGTCCCGTCCCCGTTTTTCCAGTGACCTCTGCGTGCAGTGGAGCGCACTTTTTCCCCCCTCCC
>LR537880.1:2328265-2348342 GCA_900883565.2 Caenorhabditis panamensis | reverse complement strand
CCGTATCCCATAATTGATTCCTCATCTACCATGTCCAATACTGACTCTCTCTTCTATCCATCCCGGCCTCCCGATTTCCCAGTTTTTGCTGTTTCGAATCGGTGATAAATAACGACCGTATCCTCACGTCTCATCAAGTTATCTCTTTTCTCATGTTTCAATGAAAAGTGTGTTATAAGTAATGAGATTTTATCAACAGGCAGAATTGGGAATTCAAAGCAAACAGAACATCTTCCACCTACTCGTCCAACTCGCCTCGGAGGTCTCGGACAAGTTGCATGTCTTCCGGTTTGATCGTGACACGCTTCGCTCTCACCGCCACAGACTGTGAGCCTTTAAAAAGATTGGCCAGATACGCTTCAGCTGCCTCCTGAAACCAGTTCCGTTTTTTATCAGTGCAAATCACATTCAAGTTACCTGAATAGCGTCAAACGCGCCGTCCGTCACACGATAATCGAACATGTAGTCTTGAAGCAATTCGCGGACGAGTTGACGGAATGGTGACTTCGGAATCAGAAGCTCGGTACTCTTCTGATAGCGTCGGATCTGACGCAGGGCAACTGTCCCAGGGCGGAAGCGACGATTATTCTTCGGTGGTCCCGATGCGGGTAAACAAGCTCTCCCTCTCGTTGGGGGCATTGTTCGGTTCAATGTTGTCTGGAAAGAGTTGGAAGATACGGAGTCAGAGGCTGATAACATTATCGAATTGTCTTGATATTTCAAACTTGAAGGTTGCAACCATAAAATGAAGCTAAATCCACATGAAATAAAGCTCATGAAAACTTTATTATTCCGGGAAAAAGTTATTATCAACATACATTTTCAATAGCAGAGACAACAACATCAAATTACAGAATCAGTCCTTCTTCAGTTCACCTCGAAGTTCACGAACGAGAGTTAGATCTTCTGGAGTCACAGTTTCTCGCTTCTCCTTCGTGGCGATTTTCGCAGAGTCTTTGAAGAGCTTTGTGATGTAGGCCTCAGCGGCTTCCTATAAACAAATCATTTGAGATGTAATACATGACTCATAATCTTATGTACCTGCAGAGCCTTGAAAGCGTCTTCGGCGATCCTCATGTCAGTGGTGGCTTCTTCTTGCACCGTCTCCCGGACTAGCTTGCGGAATGGCTCTCTTGGAATCAGAAGATCCGTTGACTTCTGATATTTTTTGATTTCGCGTTTGGCGACTGTTCGAGCGCGTCTCCTCGGAACTTTTCTTGGTGGGGGCATTGGATATGCTCCTTTTCGAGTTCCTTGCGCACACTTCCTCATCATGACCATGAACGGGTTTTCTCTACTATAAACGGCGCTCCAGTGGTATCCTGAACTCCCTGTTCCGTAAAAAACATCTTCCGGCATGATTCTGGTTCCTGGAAACTGGAGTTTAAAGTGAGATGTACAAAGGTGAAGAAGAGGTGATGAAATACGATTCAAGAGCTGTTGAATGAGGTAAAGAGAGAGTTGGTGAGGGCTGCAAAACGGTGGATAGAATGAATATAAACAAAAACCAACGAAGGGAGAAAGAGCGGCTGTTTTTCCGACTGACCAAGCGCTCGAAAAGTGACTCGGTTTCTCGCTGGGCCCCTCCGGGTGCACTCTGGGTCTCTTCCGAAGGACCCCGCTCTCTTTTTCTTGAATAACACACAGCCGGGGGCAAGAGATGCCTAAGGAAGGCAATTTTGAAACGGGAAGAAGGAAAACAAAGCCAAATTCTTAGAAATGTCTATTTCAGAAGAACAATGAATCAATGTTGGAGATGAGATCCAGAAGCATTACTTTGAGATTGGAATCCGACTGATTTCATTCATTCGGGATGTAAGCTAGAAAGGGATGAAGCAGAAAAAGAGGAGCAAAGCGTATCGGCACACAGTTAAAGTGCCACCTCGCAGCGACAGAGTTTAACATTATCATTATCAGTGATAGCAATGCATTCGAAATTTACAACTTGGCACTAGACTCGGGAGTCGCGTCGGGGCGCCAATGCTCGAAAAGAAGAGAGCTCAGAAGACAGAAGAGGATGATAAGAGAGAAAGGGAAAAGAGACGAGATGGACGGGCACTGAGGCATCACAAACGAGAGTTTGGGCGGCCGCAGACCGATCTAGAAGTGATAGAAAAACGGGGAAGGGACAGATGGAGGGGTTAGGCGAAGATCTGAAGAAGCCGGATTAGAGAGTTGGTGTCTTTGTGGACTCATGTCACGGAGGAGTTATCGTTGATTTGCCATGATTATTCTTGTAAGTGTACTTACAATCAATTGAATACTTCATACAAAGCTCGAAACGATTTACCGATATTTGAATGATAAGAGTAATAATGATAGGGTGAGAGGGACAATGATTTTGATAACAAAAGCCAACTTTAGATCGGATTTGGGGAAGTTCATGGGTCTGATAGTCACAGAGAAAATTGCACAAACAGGGGAAGCGAGAACTGATAATTATGACAACTTCAAAATCAGCTACAAACTGATAACAACATGACTGACAAACTTATCAACAAGAAAACTGTACAGTTGACTACTCTTCTTTTTTCTCCTCCTCCTCTTTCCTCTTGTTTTCCTCCTCCTCCTTCTTCTTTGCTTCCTTCTGTACCATCTCCTTCCACTTTCTCAGATCCACTGACGTCCTTGTCTTCTGCGAATCTTCATCTTCTTCTGGCACTGAAGTCAACACATCTATGGGAGTCCTCCTGGGACTTCCGGCAAACTCTTCTGGAGTCAAAAGACCTTGTGAGGACTTGTTGGCATCATCAGCAAGGTCTTCCAGGATGCTCAAGGAACTACCAGCGGCGGTCTGAAACAGAATAATAAACACTAGGTGGTCTAGATAGAGAAATCAACTCACATCCCCAATCACAGTGTTAATGGAGCATGTCGAGCTGCCAAACAACCTTCCAGGCCTGTTGATCTTCCTTGTGGATCCTCCCAGATGACTCCGCAACCTCTCCAGAATCCCCCCTTGGGCTCTCTTGCTCACGAGACTCGTTCTGCTCTCACAGTTTCTGTTTACAGAGACAACCGAAATGCCACGTGGCAGTTTTCGTGGATTGCCTTCCATGTCGTCGATGCCTCCGAAGTCTTCAAAATCTTCGACAGTGTCAATATGAGGGCGCATGATGATTTCTTGCTCTTGGGTTCTGAAAAACTGGAATTTGTTGTAAGAACTGTGTTTTCCAAATCACTCATAAGCAGCCGCTGATCCAATTTGTGGATTCATATGAAGCTGTGCTGTATCTGCAGAATACAATGGCTCCACCACTTCGGCGCTCCAGAACATATCTTTCTGAAGTGGTGGACTGTCATTGTAGCAGTCGTCGACGATAGCCAGACCAGTCTGAAACTTTCATTGAACCTGAGATTTCAGAACCCAAATGCTAACCACGAGGTTTCTGTCTAACAAGAAGTTACATTCAAAGTCGTCATCATCTTCTCCTAACGGATTCATCAGACTCTCCGCTACTTTCATCCATCCAACATAGAATATGAATTGCAGTGACGTCATCAGGAATGGAACAAATGGGTAGACTGGACTGGCATCTTTTGGAGGCTCTCCATCAATGAGCACCGATTGGCGGGCGATCAGACAGAGGAAAAAGTAGATTCTAACAGCTAGAAAGACAACTTGAGGGTACACAAGTGGGATTGGAACCCAGTCAAAGTTGCATAGTTGGCCTAGACCTCTTCGGAAGTCACCGACACTCTTAATTATCTCATTGAGCATCACATCTGCGGAAATCTTTCCTTGAGCCTTGGCTTCATAGAGCAGAGAGAAGCACCACTGAATGGGAAGGAAGTACTTGTTGTACTTGAGATTCAGCTCCACGTACTTCTCCCGTTCACTCTCCAACATGAATCCAGCAGCCACCACTGTCTCCAGGGTCGGGAATCTCTTTCTAACTCGCATACTGATGTCTCGGAAGATGATAACTTGAGTCAGGACCATATACCGAATCACTGTTCTTCTAATAATCCGACTCTTCTCGTCGTTTCCACGGATGTACGTAGCGACAAGTAGAGCGGTACTGTAACCAATGAATTACGGCAAAAATTTCAAATATTGACTCACTTATCAACCCATCCAATGTTCAGAAATATGTCATTCCATCTGCCGACAATAATAGTAACGAAGAATCCGAGCATAAAGGTCAGTGGGATGTAGTCAAGCTTTTGGTCGAACAACGCGGCGAAGTTGTCCCAGAACCTGAGGATCTGTTGACTTCTGGTAACAACAGGGTCAAACTTACAATCTCTGCTCTTCAGACAAGAAATAATTAGTCCTGTAGATACTGGTAACGATTGCAAAACAGGCGGAAAAGATGAAGAGCTCCTTCATAACCGACTTCCACACAGATCCCCTCCATCTGAGTTGCAGCTTCAGAAACGCCACGAGGGACGTTGAAGAGACGTCCAAGTTGTAGGACACCGTCATTTTGAAGACGTCCTGAAGAGAAAAAGGGGATTTTCAGATGAGAGAAGACAATGGATGCCTGGGAAAAAGGAAAAGGGGAAAACAAGAAAAATGGCAGAGGAAAATGAAGGAGAAGAGGAGGGGACCGGATGTTATCCGGCGGAAAATGGGAGAAATACGAGAAAAGTTGAGAGCGAAAAGGAGGAGATTTAAGCTTAATTGAATTCCGGACGCGAAACTCGGAGGCCAGACGGCTCCGAGAGCTTCAAGTTTCGAGTGCAAAGTACGAGAGAAAGACAGAGATCAGTCAGTGAAGCGTACATGCTCTCAACCACGAAGGACATAAGATGCGTTCTTCGTTCTTCTTCTCAATGAAACCTTGTTGAATTCGGCGGGAAAAGCCTTTAGTGAGCTCTAAGAAGTCAAAAAACAGAGACCTCCGAAGAGTAAATAAAAACAGACGGGGTGGGGGAAACGGAAAGAGACCGAAAAACACAAAAAGATAAACGAAAATGTGAGAGATGAAGCAAGGAAAAGAGAGATAGAGAGACAAAGGAAGATCTTCTCGTCTTTCACTTTTCTCATTCATTTTTCTATCCATTTCCCCTATTTTCCTATTTTTATGGCCCAAGACAGGAATGAGTCATCCGGGGGGATTGAGGCTAATTTGGGAGTTCAAGATGAGAAAGAACAGAAAATTCGTTAGAAGGAAACGAATTCAAAGTTTATCAGACCACAAAAGACAGCTAATAACTTCAGAGTACAAGTCCAGACAGAAGAAAGTTCACACTTGTCAAAACCGACAAAGTTCCATTGAAAATAGTGCCGAAACCCTGACTTTTCGGGGGTCTTTGTGTGCGCGGGAGACTAGTAAGTGAGGGGAGCAGAGAGACACAGATAGCAGGACAGTTGGACAGCTGGGGAAGGGAACGAGGGACGGAGAAGTATAGGCTGCAGATGTTTGAATAAACAATTCGAGGTCGGTTACCAGGGACACTGGGAGACAGTGTGGAGAAGAAGAGGTCGTGAGAGAATGGGGGACTCGAGAAGAGTGGCGCCACTCCTAATGGTTCTACGTCTTCTGAATGCTTTTCTGACAATTTGTAGGTGAATGAATATGTTTTGCAGTATACGAAAAGTATACTAGGAACAACAACAAATGGGAAACAATCAATGAAACACCATGCACCCATTATCTTATCTTTACGGAAAGACACAGGGTCATCACTCTATTTTTAGGTTGTCCTCCTTCTCGAATGATTCGATTGATTGGAAGAGCAAATACAGAGCAAATAAAACATCTTCCTTTTCTTTTTTCTTCGAATAGGCAAACAGTTTTGAGGTTTTTGTCACCTACACGCACCATTGACCACAATGAGGAAATTTCGAAATGGCCTTGTCTGGGAAGACTTGGGAAGAGAGTATGGAAGTGAGATACTGTGATGTTGGTTTGTTCAGAGCCATACTGCAGAACAAGAAAGTAGAAACTCGAAACAGAAGTCGAAAAGATAGTTTTTCAGCAGACTTGCAATTTTCGCTACCGTACACCTTCATTTCGCGCGCTGGAACGCGCCTCATAGATCAAACTGATTTGAGCATGAAATCGTTGCTCAATGCAAGATAAGTTGATGTTTCTCGCATATCTGTCTTATTCATTTCTTATCGAATGCTCTTTCCCGTTCCGTGATCTTCTTGCTCAGACTCTTCTATTCAACAATTGAATTCCAGTAATACCTACCAGTGCTACACCGCCGCCAAGCGAAAACAACCAACGACTCCACGACTCGTCGGCAGCCTCCAGAACTGTAAATGGAGCGACAGGAATGACAGAGGAGGGACAGCTCGTCGGAGGAAATGCCAACGATCACAAGTGTGTGGAGAGTGTGGGATGCGATGAAAAGAAGCCAGATGCTGAGGATGTTTGGTTCGTATGGAGAACCTCAAAAAGCCTGGAGATTGGCAGACGAACACATCGGTAAGTTTTCTTGAATATTGGGAAAACCAACGGAATCAAATTTTCAGTTCATCCAACTTCTGAACGCATCCATCCACCACAACACCTCGTTCTCAACAGTGGAAACGGATGACTTTGGTGCTCAAGTTCGGAAGGTCGGATCGATCGAAATGGTGTTCTCTACGTCCCTCGCCGCTCGCAACGCCCACAACATCCTGAAACAAATGATCATCGACGGAAGCCTGAGAACAGTGTCGGCACCCATTTCCGTAAGAAAACTTCCGGAAAATGAAGAAAACAACCATTTTTTCCAGACACTGTATTCCCTCCGGTCATGTTCCCAGCAAACAACGATCGACGTGTTCTATACCGGTTAGGAGTTCCAAAGTCAAAGGACGATGCACTCATCAAGAAGCTTTTCAAGACCGATATCCCCGTGACATACAACACACTTCCGATGCCATACGGAGATGGGATGCAAGTTGAGGCGCAGTACCTCACTGCCCAAGTCGTCGCTCGGCTCACCAGAGGACCCGCCCAAACCATTGTGTACTATGAGAATGAAGAGGAGCGAGTTGTGGAGATCAAGAGCAGGGATGCGTACCGCAACTTCCGGCTCAGAAACCACAATCGAGAGATCATTCAACCTGTTCAACTGGAGCCAGAAGAATCTAAAGGGACGATTGATGAGAAGCCATTCGGTAGGTTCATGTTACAATTGCCAATGTTTTGGCGATTCCAATTTTCGCTTAGAAAACCAAAAAGAGTTTCTGTGAACTGAGATTTATGAAACAACTGAATTTTGAGTGAATCACTGACAAAAAGTTGCAAATCTTATTCAATCATTCTTTCTTCCAGCGGATCTGCTACAATCGCCCACTCTTCACGACAGACACACGTGGTCTCGTTTACCAGCCGCACTGCTTAGAGAGTGTGTCAAGCGATGGGGTTCAAGACCAGGTGAGTAATGAAGGGAAACGATTCTCTTCGAACGAAATGATAACTTCAGAATGCAACTCCGTGCGTCATCTCGTCAGGACAAGCACCTCGTGGAGGCGACGAAGCAGCATTTCGAGTTGGTGGTCATCGATGGATCGAGGAAGCACGCTGACAAGATGACTGGAACCCGCTGCGCTGTCAACTGGAATCCGTTAGTGCTTTTAGTCGGGAATGAGGCTGAACAAATGATTTTAGAGACACACTCGACGGCTCAGCAATGCAGGAATCGAACAAAAAGTGCATCTCGCTCCTCGACTCTCTGCAGAAGTACGCAACCATCGACCAACTGAGCCTGCGATCTTCCTGGATCGGAGAACGTTGTGAGTTTTCTGTTTTCTACTTTGTTTTCTCCTTCAGAAAATCGTCTTTGAATTCATTTGAACTTCAAAAATTCCAGCGGAACCTCTGGGGACCTCCAGACGGTTCGGATCCGCACCAACAACCCCAAGAAGCACATCGTGGCAGCTCCAACCGCATGCAAGCAATGCCACACCATCGGAATGCCTCGGAGCCCTTCTCTACACCGTCGTCAATTCTGTTTTTGATGTCAATTCGATGTTGTGAAAGTTCCTGTAACTCAAAATTATTATTGTATTTTTGATTGTTTATAATAAAAAACACTTTGTTCACGAGATGAAGATGGTTTGGATGGGATACAGAAGAAAACCGAATGAGCATTGAAGCGAATTTGCCGGGGGAGTGGATATGTACAGATAGATGGATGATGGGACAAATTCGCTGGGGTGGAACGTTGATAGGGAACCAATAGAGGGATAGGGAGAATAAGAAACTAATATCAGAGGTTATCATGGGAGGGAATGTTGATGAATGTAAATCGAAAGTCAACTAAAAGCTGGGAAGAAATTCTGCTAATCTATGTGGATTCTCGTGACAATCCCTCGGTAAATATGATGCTTCAAGAAGGTTTGGATGGCAAGAAGAAGAATATTTTGGGTAGAGTAAAACAACAAAGTTAACAGTGAAGCGAATTTGATGGGAAGGAGGATAAGAAACTACTAGAATCTTTAAAATCTGCTAATTTCCTAAGAGTCTCGTGACATTTGCTAGGTAAAACTTCTATGTGGAGGAAGATTAAAACAATTATTCAAGAAGAATATTATAGAATCTCTGCTTTTCTGCTCGAGATTCAAACTACCGGGTTCGCGTTCTCGTCGACGTCTCCGTCCAGCGTCTTGTCAGCGTCGTCTTCGTCGTCGTCGACTATCTTCAGAAGCGACGAGTCATGATGAATCCACAGCGAGTCGTCGTCTGCATCGAGTTCAGCGGCCTTCTGATGAAAGAAAAAAGTTAACTTTTGAAATTCTTTTAGTCAGTTTTACCTCACTGAAGCTCAAACTGCCACCTGCAAACCCGTTGCTCCCGCTGTAGTTGGTGGTTCCGCTGGAGATGCTCTCGTTTCGAAGCAACGCTTCGAACAGCTCCACATTGTCCAGAGAGTCGGTGCGTGGCAGACAGCAACTCTGAACTTACATTGAGTGATTAAAGATCTCCACAATCTCACCTGTGCAGAATTTCCAAATCTGGAGAAGGAGGGAAGACGCTGTCGCTCTTGGGGTTCTTCCTCACCACCGAGACATATGTCCTGGATTCCCATAGTCGCCAGATTGATCGAGTGGGCACTTTGAGAGTGGAAGCGAGCTGAAAAACAGAATGATTTTCGTATAAAAAACATTGAAAACTTACTCTGCATGGCACGGATTATCGGGTTTCTTCTGGCCAGTCTCCATTTCGCGAAAACATTGGCTCTGTGAAAGCGAACCACTTTGACCGTGTATATTCCCTTGCTCTGATCATGGAAGATACCCGAGTTGTCGACGACAAACTCGACGTCGTGACTCCAAAGAAGCGGGTGACCGTTGTGATCCGTCAAGCCAGAGTATTCGGCAATGGTCTCCACCTCGACGAATCCTCCGTGCACATTGACTTCGAGTTGGGTCACGTCGTGTCGGATGCATCTGGAGTCAACGTGGTAGGCGTCGGGAGAGTTCTGCGAGTTTTGGTGCTGCGGCGACAATTGCGGAGAGTCCTCTGGATTGTGCATGTGAAGAAGCAGAGTCGACGACATTCCCGAGCACCGCTTCATCTGGAAGGCCATGCAAGAGCCTATGAGAGCGATTTCTCCAACGCAAGTGTTGATGCACTCCAGATGATCGTGTTGACGGCGATGACCAATGTCAATCCCTTCACAACAGTGAGAGCCACTTCTGAAAATCCTGACATCTCTGGGGAAGTCTCTGCTTGACACGAGACGCAGATCCCTCTTCGCATCGCACTCTTCTCTGGTGACCAATCCAAAGTGCTCGGTTTCGCCAACATTAGCAGACATCGCCAGCGAGAACACCTTTTCGAACTTTTGCAGCGATTCCATACGCAGTTCCCAGCCATTTGGACCAGATTCCACGGTAGCAGTGCAGATGAGACGGCCTGGAAAGAAGAAATTGATTTGATTCTCGCATTTAGAAATAATCCTAACCAATTTGACGATTCGGAAGTAGCGGCTGACTGGAAGAATCGATTATGATGCCGAGAACATCGTTGAACACCGCCGGCGTCTTGTACTCGACGTCCATGAAAGTGAAACATCCGTTCGTCAGTGCCGAGCACCTTATCTGAAAGAAACTTCAATTGGAAACTGGAAGTTTGCGGGAATATAGCAACTTACCACGGTTTTCTTCAATCTCGTGCTGAATTCCAGTTGTAGCTCTGTCCATTTGTTGCCCTTGGCTTTGGCGATCATGTAGATGCACTTCACAGACAAAACGTTGATTTCTTTTGTTTTCCAGCTGGAAGTTTATGAATTGTAATTAAAATCCATCGAAAAACTGTCAATCAACTCACTTCACGCTCAGAATTCCATTGAGTACAGTGCCGAATTGAAGCGAGTTGCGCCCAAACTTTTTGAGAAGAATCGGCTGGATTTCAGCTTCGAAGAGTGTTTTGCGGAAGGAAACAACATAGCGATCTGAAAAAACAACGAAAATTTCGAAAATATGCGTATTTTCAAACTCACAAGTCTTGGTGTGCTTCGAAATCAGGTCCAGAACCAGTGTTTCGGCGGAGATCGTTTCGATATTCGAATTTTCCACGTTTTTAGTCATTTTCCACGAAAATTCACTAGCGAAAATCGCCGGAACTGTGGAAAATTAGACGAAATCGTAGAAAATTGAAGCAGTTGAAGCGCTGAAAATTCAAATTCGAAACTTGTTTTTTTTCAGCGGGTTACGGTTTCGGTTAGAGTGTGCAGTAACCGTTACGCAACTGCGCAGACGAAAAAGGTATCATGATAAGAGGAAATTGTGCTGATAGGGCTGATAAGAGAGAAAACTGGGAGAACAGATGAATTCTCCAGGTGACGAAATGAACGGTTCTAATGTAAAAGCTTCACGACACGACACGAAGGCTGTTCTCGCAACTACAAAAAACAACACTATTCAGAAGGCCATTCGGCGGCTTTGCTTCGGTATCTGATATCTTGAGATCTGAAGTGCCTATGTGAAAATGGCGTGCATCTAAAACAATCTGAAGGTCTGTTTACATCGTGTTTTTCGATTTCCTGGCAACGTAGTGTTGTCAAAACAAGCTCCCGCCCTTTTCTCGTCATTTGCGGCATTTTTCAGTTGAAGACTTGTTTTCAAAAAGCCTAATTTCTCAGTTGTTTTCCCAGCAAGCCACTCCATTTTTGTGTGCACTTTGCAATGCATCCGAGCCGTCCAAGAGCCAATTATAAGGACCCTTGCCCGAGATTGCGCAATCTCGTCTATTGTTCGTACCGGACCACTAGGCCACTGGACCAGTGCGTCTCCAAACACATTTGAATATAATTATAGGTCCCGTTCCTGGGTGGTCTGTCTCTGATGAGGTACCAGGTACCTCCGCTTCCAATTAGTCCCGGGAGCGGCTTAGCGGTTCGGGGGCTTAGAGATTATCAAGCGAACCGAACCTAATTTGGGTCCAGGGTGGAGGGACAGGTGTGGAGTACTGTAACCTAGTTGTTCCGAGTATTATGTCTTGATTAAACGGACCCTTTTGGTCCCTAGCACCCGGGATCTCTTAGCACCAGACTCGTTGGTACACACTACAAATGTGTACGTGTATATTTACTTATCCCTCTTTCCTATATACACAAATTCTCCCACATACACCAGATATCCCGTTCGATCGGGGGAACACAAAGAAAGAGGAGCTCGAGATTTGAATTCTTGACATTTATTATATTCGGAAACATTAGAAACAGAACTTATAAACAGACAGATTCGGGACAGTAGTATACAGACAGAGAGATTAGACACACGGAGCAGTGGTCTCCTGGTTGATACCGTACTTGCGGATGGTGAACGAGGAGAAGATGAGGCCGACGGCGGAGGCGATCGGGTCGAAGACGGCGTGGATGAACCAGTTCCAGAGCTTGGCAATCAGGTTTCCGGGGATCGAGAGCAGCTTGATGAGCGGGACGACGATGAACACGTTCAGCGAGGCGAGGAGTCCGAAGAAGACGGCGAAGATGATGGTGAATGGCAGGGCGAGAAGCGAGATGAGACGGTAGACGAAGAGACGGACAGCGGTGAAGGCACGGTAGTTGAGGCGCCAGGCGAAATCCCAGGAGTGCTGAGAGTCAGCCTCTCCGAAGATGTCGTCGAAGGCGAGCTGGACGTGCTGGTTGATCGAGTTGGCATCACGGTTGACCAGATCGATTCCGATGGCAATGTTCTCGTCCTTCTGTGCGTCCTCGCCCTTCTCTCCCTTGGCTCCGCACTTCTTCCACCAGCACTTCTTCTCCTTCTTCACAGCCTCCTCTCCTTCGGCGGCAAATCCTTCCTCGAGAGCGGCTTCCGGCGATGCCTCTCCCTTCTTCTTTCCCCAGGTGAACCAGTTCTTCTTTGGCTTTGGCTCCTCCGGAGCGGCGGCTTCGGTGGCTGGGACCTCTGGGGCAGCCTCGCCAGTGGCTTCGGTGAGTGGGATCTGCTCCTCAGTCTTGACGGATTGTTCAGTCGACATGGTGTTGGTTACTGTAAGGATAAGAGATAAGAAAGAGAACTAAGAAGTAGAAGAACGGTACAAAAAAGAGATCAGAAGAGCGAGAGAAACGACAGGAAACCCAAAAAAACGGGGTAAACGGAGAGCAAATAGAGAGGTCACACAACCGCACAGGTCGTCTGCTACGCAATGAATGAGGTCCTCTTGCGCGGGATACATCGGGATATACAATGTAGAGCTGTCGGAGCGACTCCGCCCATTTGGCACTCTGCCAACTGTCGCTCTGCTGGACAGACGGCCCCCTCGGCTAGGAGGATTACCACGCGAACCAGCAGAGAGAGCAGATTGGGGAGGAAGATTTGAATATGGACAGAGAGAGGGAGAGAGGATGAGCCAACCGATATGGGACACCGGATACAACAACGAACGGGGGTGTTCAGAGAGCTTTTGGGATTGTTGCAAAAGATGTAGACGCCTAGAAAATAGCTTTTCAGATGGTAATACACATCTTTATTTGATCCGAGAAATGTTCAGAAAGCTTCAAGGATATCTGAAAGTTGAGCAATTGAAGAGCAAATTTCGAAGCTCTCAAAACGATCAAAAGGGATTTTTTCAGAACATGAAAACATAGAGAGGGTATAGAAAACTCTTCTTTTGTCTAATAATCAGCAAATATCCCGAAAATTGTCATGTTTTTCAGGTATTTTGAGCAAGAAAACAATGCTCTTCTATCAGAAAAAAGAGGGTATGTTTCAGGAACGTCACAAGGAAGATTTAGCGTTTCAGATGCAAAGATTATGCTCGAAAATCCTTTTTTACAACCTCAAAAGGTGAACTGAATTTGAAGCTATAACTTTGAACCCTTCAAATCGGTCTGAAATGCTCCTGAAGTCTTTGCTCCGCTTCCAGATCTCAGTTCTCCCATAACTCTCTTTTCCATTGTGTACCATTCCCATATCTCTTTCCACCCCATCCGCCTGTCGATTGCCCTGCATGACGTCATCTGACGTCGTCATCATCTCTCGCAGATCAAGATTTACACATCCATTCTCACCTGTTGACGAGACGAGTGACAGTTGTTCTTTGTGTGTGCGCGTGCGGTACCGTCGAGGGGGTAATTGAGGCGAGATACTGTAGCAGATGGACAATGGAATGGGCGAGAGAACACACACAAATATGATGGACAGATGGGCTGCCAGAGATGTCTGTGGACCGTTATACTGTAAGGATCGATTTGTTGCTGCAATTTTGCTTCAGGAATCTTCTGATCTTCCAGCTAATCCCTCAAAAGATTGAGCAGATTGGATGTGAGATCTACAAGTGCAATTGGGGACCCTCTAATCCACATTCCCATACATCATAATAAGTGCCCCGAGTGGCTGACGAATCGGATAACAATCTGTACACACAAATGTCTCCAGTGGCCCCACGAGGCCCTATATGAGGGGACCCTGAAGAGAGCTATAAAAAGATACGAAAAAGACGAAGGAAGATAATTAAAGGGCAAAAGGGGTAGAATAACAGAGGGAGCACAGGGAATTATTCATTTAATTGCTCCGAGCGATGACTTTTGGTTCGCCCTGGCAAAAAACGGGGTATGGTAAACAATTGTGAATTTGGAGGGACAAAATGAGAAAGTTGAACAAATTATAAAACGAAAATGCTAGTAAATATAATAAATTAAAAAGGGACCGTATGGTACAACAAAGAGATCATTTGAATCCCGACATCATCGAACTGATCACTTGGGAAGCGTTCGCAGGTGTAGTCGACGCGTTGTTTTGAGCAATCTAAAACCAAACATTTTGGGATTCATTTGAATTCTATTTCTAACTAACCTGAGTGAGAGCACTGGCAAATGCAGCCTTGTGAGCCGGAGACATCTGCGCAATGATCGCTTTCCGATTCTCGAACATGGCCCGGAACTCTGGATTCAGACTGGCTTGCTGCGAAGCGGATGCGAGGACTCTTGGATTCTTGCGATCCTTCTTTCTTCTCATCTTTCTGCGTTTTCTGGCGTCAACTGGACCATCTGGATCCTCTTCCGATGAAGAAGACGAGGAGGAATCCGATGAGTCAGATGGACGACGTTTCTTGACTCCAGAAGCAGCAGCAGTTGCTTCCTCTTCATCCGAATCAATTTCTCCTTCATCCAGAACTTTGGCAACCTTGGGCTTCTTTGCGGGAACTTCTGGAACAACTTCCTCTTCTTCAACGGGTTCAGCAACCGGGACCTCTTCTTCCATGGCTCCTCGCTGCATGATTCTCTGCTTCATTTCGTGCTTTCTGGCATGACTCTTCTCGTTCCTCCATTTCTTCCACTCCTCCTGATCCATTCCCTCCACTGTTCTCGCCATTCTCAGCTGCTTTTTCGACAGTCCGCCGTTACCAATCTTCTTCGTTCCATCTTCATTCGCTCGGACCACTCCAGAAGCCTTTGTCTTCGTGATTCTGGCCCAGGAGTCAAAGGAAAGGGCTTCTCCGCCAATGACAACGTTGCCATCGTCATCCGAATCCAATTCCAGATCTCCGGTCTCCACTTTCAGTTTTTCTCGATTGGCTGTGAGGAATGCGCCGACACCGAGTTGAGTCATTGCGGCTGTTCTGCGCTTTCCGCTACTGAAAAGAAGGAGTTTATGTTTCCATTACACAAATATTTTAGCAAACCTCTTGTCAGCAGTCTCTCGTTCCTTCTTTGGCTCCACTTCAGCTATCGGCCGGTAGTCGATGGTCTCCATGGGCACGAAACTACTCCGCTCAAACTTCTGCTCACTCATCATCTCAATCTTCCATCCACGAAGCAGTCCCTCAATGTGTTCTCGTTGCCAGTGAAGCGTCGTCCTATTCAGATGTCTCTGCAGCACCACTCCCATCGCTGGCTTCAGAATCGAGTCGGGAACTCCATTATAGGCTGCCGAAACCAAGTCGCAGAGTTCGTAGAGCTCGTGTTTCTCGTTGATCTCCGCCCAATTCAATCGTTTTGCATCGATAACTTCCATCAAACGAGCAACAATGATGTCTTCGTCGAGTTCTGGAGCGAGCTGGACATCGGAAACGGATTCAGAAGGTTGCACACGGTTCTGAGATACTGGCTTCTTCTGAACATCGTCCATCTTCGAATACAGTGAGTACTCCCTCGGACTCAATAGCTTCACAACACACTCCACGTCTTCGTCGCTCATCGCGAATTGCGCAGGTCCCTCCAATATCCTTCCAGCAACTTCTGAATTGGCCATGAGCACTTCTGCCTGAAGAAGATTCTCTCCAGAAGGCATCGGAAGCGTCGAGAAGTGCACCGGCGGCTCTCCGCCAAAGAAATGGGCAATCATGTGCTCGTCGGCGGATTTGGGAAGGTCGAGCAGGAAAACGAGACGGGGATCATCAGAGATCTCGAAGAATGTACGATTTTGATTGGCTTCTGGAGTGGAAACTGCAAAACATGCGAATGAATAAGAGTTTACTCAATATTTCTTACAGAATTCCGGATCAACAAGTGTCACTGGTCTCGCTCCATCGACAATCATTTTCTGGAGGCTGGTATATGCGTCACGGGCGCTGTCGGTGGTGCTGAACACGATTTCTAGCCTTCCGGTCTTCACTTGCTGAAAAATGACACTTAATCATAGTTTTTCTTTAAATTTAACAATCACTCTTTCATCTGAATCCACCGGTCTCGAAAACGAGACATTGAAATGGCATGCCGAGTTGAGCAGTCTTTGGAACTGAAAATCATTTGTTTCCTAAGGAAAACACGCTAAATTTACCAGTCGATTAGTCGCCCATCCTCCTGGATGTCTCAAATTCTCTACGACAATCGTTCGAAGCTTCGAATCGTCGAATTTCTCTAGTTGTTCTTGTTGTTCGCCAGTTTCCAGTACATCTGCAGAGTCTGGAGGTGTTACCGGGTCCATTTGATATCTAGAAACTTATAATTGGTGTAATTTCAAAAATTGAGCAAGAAAAAACAAGGAGAAATATGAAAAGCGAACAATTTTACAATGAAAATGTGAAAATTCAGTGGAAAATCATTTTTCGAAAAATTGAGTTTCCTAGGCCACGGTCACCCGGCCATCAGCGCTAATTCGAATAATGAAGCTTTTGCGCGCTTTGCAGCTTCATCAAAAATGGTTTTTCTGCAAATCTTAAGTTTCTGAAAGAGGAAGGCAATTAAGAGCTACAATTTAAGCCAAAAATTGTAAAATTTCATTAAGAATTCATAGAAAAAAAAGATAAAAAGACTTCACCATCAATGGAAAAAAAAACTTCAAAGTCAGAATTAAAGCAAAGAATCAAAGAGAATAGAAGCTTCAGTAGTATCCTCCACCACCACCACCTCCCTGCTGTCCTCCGCCACCTCCACCACCTCCTCCGTACTTTCCACCGCCACCGCCGCCTCCTTGTTGCTGTTGACCACCTCCGTATCCACCTTGACCACCACCGCCTCCACCGCCTCCTCCTCCTCCGTACTTCGATCCTCCACCTCCACCGGATCCCTTCTGACCTCCTTTTTGTCCTCCACCGCCACCTCCTCCGTATCCGCCTGAAAAAAGATTAGTTACAATCTTTCGGGTTGACCTTAGAGCAAAGTTCAAAAGATAAATGCTCACCTTGTCCTCCGCCTCCTCCCTGTCCCCCTCCGCCGCCTCCATACTTCTTCTGCTGTCCACCACCACCTCCTCCTCCTCCACTGCTGTATCCTCTTCTAACACGGATCTTGGTATCCTCGTCCTCCACATCCAACTGCACCTCTCCAAGGGGTCCCAAGTCCTCTTCATCTTCAGGAACAGAAGCTATTGGGGTCACTGCGGCCTCCACGGCTTGACGGACCCTGACAACTTTATCAGGAGCCACATAGTTGGTGGCATTGGGCACCGCTAGTGCGGTACCCAGAAAGAGTGTGAAATAGAAGAAGCCACGCATTTCTTGATGAGATCCATGACCACCAGGGTCTTTTATACGCAAAATGAGAGAGTCTAAGAAACCGGAAAACGAAGTTCATTAAGAAGTTTATTATCGGTTTAATGGAAAATATGTTATAGTTGTGTCGAGAGGAGAGTGGCAGTAACAAGGGGGACAATGAGAGACTACATTGAAAGCGTTGATGGGGGGTGTTTAAGAAGAAGAGAGAAAGAAGACGAATTGTTAGATCAGAAGAAGAGGAAAGTCTCCTCGCCGGACGCCTCGACTCCACTTCCTTCTCCGAGGCTTGCGGTCAGGATCTTTGTCTCAACGTCAGCGTCGGCTTCTCCAGATCCGGAGCCTTCCTGGAAAAAGAACATGCAAATTTTCAATAGAGCACACTTACCAAATCAGCAGCAATCGTAAAAGAAGTCAAAATAACGAGAAGAAGCGAGAAAAGGTGCCAGAGCTGCATGTTGTATAGTTTGTCGGAGAACTGATTACGGATATCAGAGATAACCTCAATCACTGAAGCAACAGGTGCTCCTAGGCTCCGCCCTCCGACGTCTCTTTTGCAACATTTGTCAAAGGTCACGGAGCAACAAAATGGAGCAAGCGAATTCGAAATAGAGTGATGGATGGGGTCATGTGATAGTGATAAAGTGGGAGAACAAGTGGTGGAAGCCATTTCGTATAGAGAAGCTTGAAGCATGGAACGGATAGACGAGTGGGTTGTTGGGTTGGTTTGTTGAGATTTCATTTGAGCAAGAAGCAATAAATTAGTTTATATACAGAGAAATAGATTGATCATCAAATCAGTACAGCATCAACGTCGGATCAAAGTTCGACTCGGTCTTCCGACTACTAATCGTTAGCTTCTCCGTGAACAACACAAGGGTCAGAGGTGGGATGTACAAAGAGAAAAGAGCACAGAGAGACATGTAAAAAGCATAGGAAAGACTCGCTTGGCCAAAGGTGGTAAAGCCAATGTCCTGATGCTCTTCTAAGAGCATGGAGAGTTTGAAAGATGACTGGAATTGGGAGTAGAAGAGTGCCAGGGCTCCTCCGTGGGACACAGCTAAAACTGAAAGAGTTTGGAGAATACATAATAGCACTTACAGGATAACAAACTCCACAGATAGATACCATTTGGTCCAGCAACTGAGACATCCAGTGCCAATGATGTCATAGAGAGAATGCATGTCACAACTCCAATCATCGACCAGATCAGCGACATGGATTCAAAGAAGAGAAAGAAGATCCAGACGGTTCGAGAGAAAAATGAGGTTCCTTCTTGCAGTTCGGAGAATACTGTAACTAAAGATTTCTACTCTATTTAAAAGCGAAAGCTTACCTAAAAACCGACTGTTTATGGGTCCCTGACCGTAATCAATCTCTCGATTTCCTGCGAAGATTCCGGTGTGGATGTAACCAGCGTGGCGAAACTTTCGGGTGTCTATAACTTCTGCACGAGCCCAGTACTCTGAGCAGCCAGCGATGATAGAGAAGAAAATGCTGAAGGTTCAATGGATCAGAGAAGAAGAATCAGAAGATCCCTTACCTGAAGGTAAAAGCGCACATTGAGATGAAAACTGCCAGTTTGTGAGTTTTATCCATCCTTCACTATTACTATTAGGGATTACAATTTTTCAAAATGATGTTGAAAAAAGAGAGTCGTTCGAAACGCCGAAAAAGGCGGGAATGAGTTGTGTTCTGTTCTGGCTGGCAGAGTCGGATAGGCGGCAGGAGACACACAGCCTGATCTGCCGGATATCCTTGGAAATGACACTTTTGTGCTGGTGCTCGCCGGAGAGGGAAGAAACGCTGAGCAAACAGACACTTACGCGGCAAGACGAAACGTAACAGTCGGGGAGAGATTTGACGACTTTCCGATGTAATTTGAGATGGCCCCCAAACCGAACGGGTTGGTCTGGAACGGGTCGAGCAACTTGCATACCGTGTTGTGCATCTGAAAAAGCAAAAAACTGACATGCAAAGCATTGGTAGCTTCACTTATGAACAGAAATGCGAAGTTTTCTTTGATTTTTCTGCTTCACAACAGCTGGAAAGCCAAAAAGCGGCAGAAAATGTTGGAATACCAAGCTACCGGTTGGCTTTCTTCATTCCGATTTCAATTTCCCAACACTGATTCTGATAGCGTGATGACCCTTCCGAAGATAACTATCTTTCTCGTCTTTTATTACTTCAGAACTCTTCATTCCAAGCTTTTACTACATCAGCAACAGTCGAAGATCAAGGGACAAGGAGGTGAGCAGCAAAGTCAGGTACGGAAAGGCAGCGAACATCCTGATTGCTGTCGCAGCAAGATCTAGACAACGTTAGCAAAAATTCTGAGTTTCTGACTTTATTTTTGCAATTTTTCTGGATTAATTGAAAAGATATAACGATTTTCTAACACAGAGAAACGTAGCTAACTTTCTTCTCCTATACAAACACCTTTTTCGCCATGGAAAACAGAAGAAAACACTAGCCGATACTTTGAACTCACGGAAGAGTTGAGATTTTTCCGTGACCGGAAGTAGATAAAAATCTCATGAAAAAACGTGACCGTAGCTGATAAGGAATTCTAATCTGTTCAGCAAAAATGAAAATCAATTCATTTTCCGTTGTAGTCAAAGCGAGAAGAAACACCAACGACAAACACGGCTCCGACATCTCCTCTGCTTCTCTGCCACAACACTCACTTCAACACTGGACGAATGCCGTCAAATAGCTGGTATCAGCTCCGAGAGAACTTGTGCTTGGCTCCTCTTCATGTTACGTTGATCCCGGACTCGTTCCCCGGTTGATCAAGGACGAAT
>LR537880.1:2288136-2327171 GCA_900883565.2 Caenorhabditis panamensis | reverse complement strand
GTGCTTGACTCCTCTTCATGTTACGTTGATCCCGGACTCATTCCCCGGTTGATCAAGGACGAATGCCGTCAATTATAGCTGGTATCAGCTCCGAGAGAACTTGTGCTTGACTCCTCTTCATGATACGTTGATCCCGGACTCATCTCCCGGTTGATCAAGAACGAATGCCGTCAATTTGCTGGTATCAGCTTCTACTCGAATAGGTCTTCTTCCAACCCTCATAGGGCTCTTAATCATGTTTCAGCAGTACATGAAAACTCGTCTTGTTGACGACTTTGTAACACCAATTCAGATTAGAAGAATTAGTTTCTTTCACGACACCAACTTCAACGCTGATCCATGTGTTCACTGATGTCTCAGCTACTTTGAACAGGGTTTGGTAAGCCCAGTGGGGGGAGTCGGGAGTCAATCGGAGAGCTATGAAGGTCCTATTGCTTCGATCCCCGAATCCGAATCCCATTATACAAATGCCCCCGTTTCTTCCCGATCCCTCCCATCATCATTATCGGCTCTTTATTTTGACAAGTTGTCCCCTCCGGGCGGCTCCAAGGTGTCCGATCGGTGTAATAGTGATTGATGACGGGGGCGTGACATCTAATGGATCCGAGTAATTGGTTCAAGTTGGAGCAATTCAATTTCAAAGCCGTTTTTCTTTCTCCTTAGCTTTCATTGAAGCTTTTTTGCAACGTGGCTCCCGAAATTTCACTGTTTTCCTCTTCCAAAATGCCCTCCGAACCGCTAATCCAGTGCGAAGAGGTATTATCCTCCGCCCGCGTTTCTTCCCCTTGCCGTTTTCCTTCGCTCCTAATCCATGTGCACTTGACGAGAGAGCACAGTGGAGTCAGAAACAAAGACATTTTGGGAGGAGGCGCTTCCTCCAGAGGTTTTCTAAGGGGTAAAGTGACCAGTTGAGGTTTTTGTTTGGGGTTTGACTTGGTTCTTGACTTGGTTTCTCTAGAAAAGTACGAGATATGCAACCCCAAAATTACAGTAACCCAGGGCTTATCCTTATATTTCTTCATCCTGATTTCAATTCCCTTTCTTTCACCTTTCCAATTAAGATAATACCCATCAAAAAGCGGTCCGATATGATTATAAATCTCCTCTGATTTACGGCTATTGAGAAGCGTGTCCGATGATAAGTGATAAGAGAAATAGTGTGCGAGACAGAGAAACGCAGAGACAAAGAGGGTCATGGATGGGAAATGGAATTCACATTTTAGAAGGATCAGGAAACTGATTCAGGATGAGAATTCTGATGATTGGATCCTTCTTCAGAATTCTTCTGAATATTCAAATCCAAGTTCAAACTCGAGCTTCTCCGACAAACAGAAAATTTGAAATTCAATTTTCCATTCCTCTCTTTTTTTTCTCGTTTCCGGTAAATTCCAAGAATCACGAAAAAAGTAGAGAATCTCAAGTGCAAAAAAATGAAAAAAAAAAACTTGGAAATTTCCAGCTGACTGACTCTGAAATCCCTCTCGTTTTGCCTTACCCTTTAATTTCCGTTTTCTCGTCCCGAGAATTCGCGTTTTCTCCGATTACCATCTCCGTGTTTTCGTGTCCTTTTCTCTACCCTCTCCTAGTTTTTCATGCTATTTTGAGGGGTTCTCGGTTCAAGATTACTATCTGAAACGGTTGTTTCTTCTTGTCTACATACACAGGTGACATCCATTCTCTTTGGGGCTACCTGCTTGGGACTTCTTTTCATGGTTTTTTGATTACTGTAGCTGTAGTTTCATTTCCAGCAGAACCACTTACTATAATACTTCCCACTCCAATTTCCGTCTTCTTCTTCCAAAATGTGAAAATGGGTAAAGATGCGCCGCGGTGCACACCACACACACGCATTCCTCCAACGTCTTCTTCTCCATATATTTTGATTCAATTTATTTTCGGCGACCGAATGGAAAACGACGGAAAAGAATGGGGAAGAAGGTCCCCTGGAAGACACATTCACACATTCTTGCTGTATGAAACATTTTGAAACATTCAGATCCAAGTTGAACACCTTTATTACTGCTGTCAAGCGAAGTGGCATTCGGCGGGTCTTGCAACGAAGTCGGTTTTTTACTGTTTTACGGTTTTTGGTCCAACTTTTTTGAGTTTATTCAGATAAACATGGATAGAGCAGAAGATTTGAAGCCTAGAAATAGTTAATCTAACCCAATATATTAGATTTTTCATAGAAAAATTTAAGATTTTGTGTTTTTGGCGGAAAAGTTACAAAAACGGGTAGTACGCAATGAAAATTTAACTGGATTTGGTCAAATTGGCTGTTTATAGGTTTCAAATCCTGTTTTCAATTTGTTTTTCTAGAGAAAATTTTAAAAAATCAGACCAGAAACGAGAAAACAGCGAAAAACTGATTTCGTGGTGAGACCCAACTTTTTTGGGGTTTCTTGTAGCTTCCAACCCAAAAAAGCAAACAAACCGGTGCCCCTTGGCACCACGCACCTTTATACTCCCATTTTCCCACAGTCAAATAGCCACGTTCAACCCTCTCCTTATCATTCTCCCTATCACTTTTGGGCGCCGAAAAATGATTGATGAGGTGGCTGATAACTCACCTATTTCTTCAATTCTCAACATCCAAAAATCCCCTTGAAGAACACTAATTCTAATTCCACACGGAATTATTGATGAGATTCTGAATCTTCTGCTTGTTCTCCAGAATCCTGGATTGTTTTCTGTTTTCCATAGTATCCCCCTCACGTCTTCTTTCACAAGTTCTTTATGGATGAACGGCGATGAGAGGAATTGAATAAGTGTTGTTTTTTTACGATTTCGTAAAGAAGAAAAAACTTTAATTTTGTTATTGTCGTGTTTTCGTTTTCGTATTCATATTTTTGGAGGTTGGGCTTCAGAATCGTCTCCAGAAGTTTTCTGAAGCTTCAGACCACCCTAATCCTACAGTAATCCGCACCCAAACAGTAGCCCATCTCAGCTCCTTATTCCTCAATATTTGCATACCTTTCTGTCAATATTTCATTAGCTGTTTGTGTTGCCATTCGCCTTCTCGCCCTCTTCCTCTTTCGCACCGCACCCCCACTCGAGTGTATCAAATTTACTCGAGCCACTAAAACTCGAGCCACCAAAGAAAGTAAGGAGCGGTTTACTGTTTTTGGTACTATCATTCTCAAAAGTTCCACATCTTTCGGAATGGCGTTGAGGGACACACTTCCCTAACCTAATTTCCTCCTGTGTTATTAATAGATCAAATAAGATGTTCATGCCCCAAGGGTGGCTCCACGGAAAAGAGTCCCCCGATAATCCCGTTTCTTCTCGTGTCACATACACACACACTCCGCAGTGTCCCATACACTTATAATCGTTTTTGATGGGTCCGTAGCTTCACCCCCGTCTAGTTCTCTTTCTCGGTTTGAATGGCCTAGATTACAACTATGCATTTGACAAGTAATCCCCTGTTTCTGTTTCGTCTATGGGTTTTAACCGACTATGGGAATTTTTTCGCGATGTACATCGTTTTCATTGTTTTGTGATACTACTGTACTGTTATATATACTCTAACTAGGTTAGTTTCTCAAGTGCCACGTGCCACGCTCCCTAAGCCCCGCCCCTTTTCGAACATCTGCAGTCATTTTCCCGTGTGTGCCAGCTGCAAAAGCCAACCCCGAAGGACATATGTTTTACATGAAGTAGCCGTTGCCCTCACGGGAACCCATAACACATCCCTCATCCCCCATATTTCTCATATCTCTATGAATTCTTGACATGGACCTCCCCAATGTTAGTGTTCTGTGAGCGGTTTACGACCGTTTTATAGCTGATTCGGGGGCTGTTCAGTTGACATTTGGAGTGCGGGGAGAGGAGTAGGAGGAGAGGGTTTACAATGACTACATTCTCTTTTTCATGCGGTTTTCACCATCTATTCGCATAGACTTTGTAACATTTTATGAAGAATTTGGGTGGGTTTGAGTCCATTTTGAAAGTTTGGGTTACTGTATGAGGGTCTCGCCACGAAATCGGTTTTTTGCTGTTTTCTCGTTTCTAGACCAACTTTTTGAAGTTTTTTCAAACAAAAATGGAAAGAGCAGAAGATTTGGAGTCTAGAAATAGTTTATTTGACTCAAAACTTCAAAATTTTGATAGAAAAATTTAAGATTTTATGTTTTTGGCGGAAAAGTTTAACAAACGGGTAGTTTGCAATGAAAATCTAACTAAATTTGGTCGAATTGGCTATTTTTAGGTTCAAAATTTTATTTTCTATTTGCTTTTATAGAGAAAATTAAAAAAAATTGGACCAGAAACGAGAAAACAGTGAAAAACTGATTTCGTCCACTTCCCGTGACCGCAGTAGTAGCTTTATCTCTCTGTTATGATGCTCCAAAACATCACCACTTTGTACTTTTAAAAGTCCTCTATTCACCTTGACTTTTCCCTCCTTTCCATAATGACCCTGTCCTCCCCTGCACTCATAATTCCCTCAAAACAATGGACATTCTCCCAACATTCTCTCGGATTTCCCGCACTTTTTGTATCTTCTTGTTTTCCCTTATTTTCTACTATTCCTTTTATCCTCCCAAAACAAAGATTTTGCATGTTTTCTTTTCCGATTTCTTAGTGGTAATTTGACACCTAAACACCATCTACAACACTTTGTTTGCCGCTGTTTTCACTAATTCCTCTTCACTACATAGTATCGAGGGAGGCCTTGGATCCCAAGAACATCTGGTCTCGAGTGATCATAAAAATTTGATTTCCCGAGACCAGAGCCTGCAGGAATTCGAAAAATTGAAAAATCTCGAAATTTGATACTTTCTTTACGATTTTACAACTGGATTTTCATTGTCCTAAACCTATTCTTGCAGAACACTTTAAAATGTTGAAATTCCGACTATGAATGTAAGTTTCAAGCCGATGATTGCCGAAGGGGAACCGTGTATTCGGAATGGTTCACTGGGACCCAGTGTTCAGTTCCGAACAAGTAAGTGTGATCTACTACTGCGGTCGAAATCAGTTTTTCGCTGTTTTCTCGTTTCTGGTCCGATTTTCTTGAATTTTCTCTTTAAAAACGGATAGAAAATGAAATTTGGAACTTAGAAATAGCCAATTTGACCAAATTTCGTTAGATTTTCATTGCGAACTACCCGTTTTCGTAACTTTTCCGCCAAAAACACAACATCTTAAATTTTTCTTTAAAAACTTATTTCGTGTCAAATTAACTATGTCTAGGCTTCAAATCTTCTGCTTTATCCATTTATCTGAAAGAACACAAAAAAATGGTGCAAAAACAAGAAAACAGCAAAAAACCGATTTCGTGGCGAGACCCGCCGAGTGCAACCTTGCTTAACCGCAGTAATACATATGAGCCTATTCCACAATTCCTTTGATTACAGTATCCTCTGAAAGCCGTCGGAAATCTGACTTTGCTCGAAAATGTATAGCCGTCATTCTGCTTCATGCCATATTCCTCTTTGCAATCCTAGCAGCTCTTATCATTGGGCATTGGATCTCAGAGGAGAATCAGCAGTTCAATAGAACCACGGTAAGTCTTCTGAATGTCTTGATAACTTTCCGATTGATCACTAACCCTATCACCTAACACCTAACACTTCCAGATGAACTTCACAGAAGCTTTCCTTCTCGAGTCCTCCACACAACGCACCACTTCCTCATTGTCCCAACAACATTCGGAATCCCACTCAAACCTCCACACGCATCTGCTGACGACGTCCGCTGGCCAGAAGAAGAAAACATTGCCGCCGAGAGTTGTGGAACGACTAATCCCGGTGCGGGAAGGGTGTTTTGTGCATGTGTTTTAGAGGGAAACTCACATTTTCTAACTTTTCGTGTGGGGAAAGAAGAAGAGCATGAGAAAGGAAGGGGTCATTATAATCCGGTAATTCGTTCCTCCCCGTACCTCTCTAAATCATGTCATATTAATGTGTCAATCAGCACGCAAAAGAGGGAATAATGCAAATTACTGTCAGTTTAGCCGAAAAACGGCCAAAACCACCTAATTCCCAAGGACAGTGGGGGGACCGGTAATGCGCTTATGCTAATGAATGTCCGGAGAGGAAAATGGCAGGGTACGGGGGAATCGGGGAAAAGGGGAATTGTAGGTACAAAACAAAAACAATATCAAACTTTCAGTTGGAGAAAAAGCGGAACTTCACTCTATCAGACGTCTTCCCTCCACCTCCAGATGGCGGATTCGGGATTGCTGAGCAACTTCATGCAGTACGAGCTAACAAGCTCACAACTGATGCTCTCCTGGTACCATTGCCACTTTATATTCTACCGTATCACTATGATCTGCAGGTACATACGATTAGTTACTATTGACATTCGAAACGTCTTTCTTTTCAGCTGGACTTCACAGAATTCGACACCTCCCTCCTGATCCGTGCCAACATCTCTATCCATCTGGAGAGTTACGGTAACTCGACAGAAGATGAAATCCAATTTCACTTGGGTCCAAATATCAAAATTGAGAGGATGAGGTTGCGGAAGAATGGGAAGAAGTTCTACGCAAAGACCTTCAAAAGAGAAGAGTCCAAGAAGTTGGGAAGGATCTCGTTGCGAGACCCATTGGAGAAAGGAAAGTACATTTTGGAGATGTCTTACAACATGACGATTTGTGATGAAGATGTCGATGGAGTTCGATGCTCTCTGGACAACAACTCTACAACTTTGAAGGCATCATCCTTTACCACCAAGTTTGAGCCAACTCTAGCAAGATCCTTCTTTCCCTGTTGGGATGAACCGGGTGTCAAGGCCACGTTTAACATTTCTGTGAAGCATCATCCCCGGTATACTGTACTGTCTAACATGCCAACTGCAAGCTCGGAGAGTCAACAAAGAACGATGACGTGGCACGAGGAAACCACTACAACAGTGTTCCAGCCAACACCTCCCATGTCAACGTACCTCCTTGCTTTTGCAATTGGGGAGTTTGTAAAGTTGGAGTCTCGGACAGAGCGAGGAATCCCTGTGACAGTGTGGACGTATCCTGAAGATGTGATGTCGATGAAATTCACTTTGGAGTATGCTCCAGTGATATTTGATAGATTAGAAGATGCTCTTGAGATTCCTTACCCATTGCCCAAAGTTGACTTGATTGCTGCAAGGAACTTTCATGTTGGAGGAATGGAAAACTGGGGTCTTATTGTCTTCGAATTCGCTTCCATAGCTTACACGCCTCCAATCACCGATCATGTCAATGAAACAGTTGATCGAATGTACAACGAATTCCGGATTGGCAAGCTGATAGCTCATGAAGCCGCGCATCAATGGTTTGGGAACCTAGTAACCATGCGGGACTGGTCGGAACTCTTTCTCAACGAGGGATTCGCCACTTTCTACGTCTACGAAATGATGAGCTCCGAGCGGCCAGTAACCGCGCAATTCGAGTACTTCGACAACTTGGCGAATCTTGTTGGCACTCAATCAGAAGAAGACCACAAGCTGTCACTGGTCCGAGAACTCTCCACTGAATCGCAAGTAGAACTATCCTTCCATCCAACTAACCTCTACACCAAGGGTTGTGTTCTGATCAAAATGATAAGAGATTTAGTCAGTGACTTTGATTTCAAGGCTGCTGTTAGGAGGTGAGAGTTGTTTTCTTTCAACTATCACTTATCACTAGTTTTCAGGTACCTTCGTCGTAACGCCTACCGCTCTGTCTCTCGGGATGATCTATTTGCAAGTCTTCCAGCTTATGCGGATCATGGTGCAGAGCAAGAGAAGTTGGCTCAGGTTCTAGAAGGATGGTTTGTGAATCAAGGACTTCCAGAGGTCACTTTAACGTGAGTCTTTTCTATCAGATTAGGTCACCTTTTCTGTTTTCCAGTAGAAACTACGACAACGAAATGATGACAATCAGTCAGAAGAAAACAGTCCACCACGAGTACAGGAGCTTTCTGAAGGATAGGAAGACAGAGACTAGATATAGGTTAGTTGGAAAAGAGATAAGTTTCTCTAGAATCCATAAACATTGATTTAGGGGGAGCAGAAGCGCTGATGATGGTTCTACACTCTTTGATGACACAATGTTTGAGGGATACGTGGAGAGAAGGAAACAGAAGAGGAGAAAGCATCAACCGACTAGGAGAAAGCCTTCCACACCACCACCAATCAGCCCTATCGCTCGTCGAGATGAACTCCGAAAACCTCGTCGAGTCGGAGCATCTCAAGATCTGTGGACCATCCCGATTACCTATATGTTTGGCTCGTTGAAAACTTCTGAAGGCCAAGTGATCAGAGAGTTCTGGCTGAAAAACCGAACTGTCTCTTTTGGAGATGGAGAGATCTCGCCAACACAAGCGGTTCTGGTGAATCCCGAATGGAAGTATCCATTCCGTGTCAATTATGATCTTTTGAACTGGAAGTTATTGGCAAGAACCCTTCATCAAAACCATCTGGAGATCAATGAGAAGTCCCGAATGCAACTGCTCTTGGATTCTGAATACTTCCTCTCTTCCTCCAACAACCCTCACCTCTACCTTTACCTCCTCGGGTATCTTGCCCATGAATCCAAGATGGAAGTCATGCTGTTTGGAATCGATGCCGTTTACCGTTTTGTTGACACCTACAAGGCCACCCAGTTGAATAAGGCTATCCTAGTGTACTTTGAGCCGGTGATAGCGCAAATGGATCACTTGCTCAATGAGAGTCATGTTGACGCTGAGACAGCTTCTTTGTGGTTGGTTAGACCGGAGAGACTGGCGAAGCTGTACCAAATGAGATGTGCTGCTGGTCTTCCATCCTGTCGGAATGAGTTTCATACTCAGAAATGGTCAAAGTCTCCAGATGAGTGGACGGAAGACGTACATAAGCAGGTCACTGCGGTGTGTCATCAGCTTTTCAGTAGCCCCCAGGACGCTGTGAGAACTGTGGTAAGCCCTAAAACTTACAAGTCATATTCTAATGTTTATGGTTTTCAGAACGAACTCCTAGACAGTCGACTCCATTCCTCTGGTGCCAAGTGGGCGCTAACAGTGCAGTTAGCCGCTTGCTCCCATGATCAGAAGCTGTTGCGGAAGACTGCTAGAGCTATAGTAGGGACTAAGAATGCAGCTGTGTATGCATCGGCTCTTCAATCTGACTTCTCCCTTCATTACAATGGAGCTTTCCGGAAATACTTGTGGGCTGAGATTGCCAAAATGAGCACCTTTGAAAAGACAGCATTGTTCTCTACAAACTCCACAACGATTCTTCCAGCTTCCAGGATTCTTCTGCACTCTGTGAAGACTATTGATGAGCTGCAACAGGTACTAGACACCTAGATATCTTGAGTTACTGTAGTTTGTTCCAGATCCGTGGCCTTCTGACCAACTGGGGACCCCTTCTCACTCTCCACTTCGAGTACCTGGAACGCTATCTTCTCTGGGTTTCCAGTGTCTCCCAAGGAGTCCTTCATCAGTTTTTCGCTGCCGATCTGTCGAATTTCTAACTTAACAACAATCTTGTTCTCCAATTCACTTCCCTCTTCCTCCCATTTGCTCTACGGGTCCTTCACTTCTCGGGTGTTCATTTCCATGTCTTTCGCCACAAACAACCTCCGAATTTTTCAGTTGAACTGTATAATTATTGTGTTTTTGTCAAGTTGTAATAAAGACTTCTTTCAAATCTTATCATTTTTTGACGAAAAACTGAACCATCTCTAGAAAACCCAACAGTTCTCGGTGTTCAACATCATCTCGAAGCATCATCCCGTGTTCTTTTGCTAACAATCTCCTTTGTCCTCTTCTCTCATACAATTACACTCTTATACATACAAAGAAGAGGCAAATGACCGGTTTCATTAGACGATTTGCGCAGTTTCTCGGGCCCTCGGTCACTATTGTTCTGATCTTCGCGTCGAGACCCGAAAAGCTGACAATATGAAGTTTTTTGCTGTATTTGGAGCAGTTTTAATTGGTACCAATGCTCTCCTGAGTGTGAGTTAGGTGTTTTAAGAATGAAAAAGAAGATAATGTTCAGTCAGACCCTTCAAATTTCGCAGTTCGCAGCTTCCCAGATCCTGTTTCAATGTCCTCAGAATGCAATACTTATGATGAAGCTCATTACTGTAAAATGGTAAGGAATTGTTCATAAAGTTGTCCTGAAAGTATCAATTGTTCAGATTACCCTTGATACCGCCTTGAACACTGTCGCAGAATCCCACAAATGTGAATGCCCTGCAAACTACCGTTGCCCAAGTGACGCGGAAGACACAAAACTTCAAGTTCGCTGTATCTTCGACAATGAGCGCATGTGGAATAGGTGCTACCTGCCCTGTACCCCTATTGATCTTTAACTCATTTGTGTTTTTTAATTTGCTGTACATTTTGTTGATTATATTGGATAAAACCGTTTGAAGTGTGTTCTTGCTCTTTTGTGAATGCGGCTCCTTCGCGGCCTAGAATTCCGTGAAGCAATCGCGCTCTGTTGCAAACTTTCTCGGTGTAGTCCTCTCGGACAAGCACTATTTTCCACGTTGTTTCAGCTTTTTTGCTCAATTTTCAGCGATTTTTATCTAAGTTCAAGGATTTTTTGTACAGATGGCGACTCAAACTTGCATGCGTGGATTATTGGCAAGTTGCTCAAAAATCATTGTAGCAGGTATGCCCATTTTTTGCATTGAAAAATAGAAAATCATGTTTGATGGCATTTCAAAGCTTCTCCTGTTTGAAGGCTTGTTACTTATAACTCTAACACATCAAAAACTAAAAAAAACACAACACTAGATTGTAACAAACAAATCAAGTGTAAAAAATATTTGTTTCCAGAGCGCGGAAACGCCTGGCGAGCGAGTCTCGGAAAGATCAGCCGTCGGGAGTACTTGCACCGGTACGAAGTGAAATTCATTCGCCCCGATGGCTCAACGATTATGGTGCCAGCTGCAGAACCTCGCGAAACGTTCCAGTCGTCCATCGATTTGAAGCAGTTGAGTGAGGACGAACGACGACAGAGGCTGGCCGCCCGCAAACCAAAGGCCAAGATTGCCAAGACGGTAAGTGTTTCACTTTGTTTAAAAACTCAAAAGCATTCTGTTACTTTGCAGGAAGTAATCGACGACACATTCGACGAAGGCGAGTACATGAAGTTCTTCTCGGCGCCCAAGACTGCTCAAAAACAAAAGGAATAGAAGAATATCTCAATTGTTTGTAGTTGATTAGCTTTTTTGCATTGTTTTCTCATAAATTCACATAAAATTTCAAAACCAACTTTTCCATGTCAATTTTTCTTTCATTTATTGGTGAAGTCACCGATTTACATTTATCTTTTTCTCTTTTTCATCTGCTTGCATCAATTTATATTTCCAGTAAACAATGGCAAAAGTACCGAAGTATTCAATCATTCTGCCGACTTACAAGGAGAAGGAAAACTTGCCGATTTGCATCTGGCTCATGGAAAAGTACCTGAAGGAGATCTCCTACGAGGTGATCATCGTCGACGACGCTTCCCCTGATGGCACTCTCGATGTCGCCAAGCGCCTTCAGAAGGAGTATGGAGAGGACAAGATCATCCTGAGACCACGTGCTGGAAAATTGGGACTTGGAACTGCTTATGTGCACGGATTGGCGAGTGCCAGAGGAGAGTTTATCATTCTCATGGATGCCGATCTCTCGCATCATCCAAAGTTCATTCCGGAGATGATCGCATTGCAACAGAAGTATAAGGTGAGTGTTTTGTCAGAAGCTTCAGAATCCAAATTATAATTTCCAGCTCGATATCGTCACAGGAACTCGTTACAAGGCTGGTGGTGGAGTCAGTGGTTGGGATTTGAAGCGTAAGACGATCAGTAAGGGAGCCAACTTCCTCGCACAATTCCTTCTGAACCCCGGCGTCTCCGATTTGACTGGATCTTTCCGATTGTACAAGAAGGAAGTTCTGGCACAGTTGATCGCGGATAGCATTAGCAAGGGATACGTTTTCCAGGTAGGTGTAGCTGAATTTTCAAAGTTAAACCGTTATTTTTTGCAGATGGAGATGATGTTCCGTGCGAAGAAGGCCGGCTACCGAATCGGAGAAGTGCCCATCTCGTTCGTCGATCGATTCTTCGGCGAGTCGAAGCTCGGAGGACAGGAAATTGTTGACTACGCCAAGGGACTGCTCTACCTGTTCGCGTTCGTCTGGTAGATGCGAGAACGGACTGTTGATAATGGGACATTCTGTGATTGTGATATCTTGGGGATTCAAATGTACGCTTTGTCTTTTGTTGTCTTCTTGCTCTTTTTCATGTGTAATTTATATTAATTTTATCGAATGTTTTGTAAACTTTTAACCATCTTTATTCAGTATTATCAACCACATAGATATGCTTCCGACGAATGAGCCCATCTCCCATGAACCACTCGCGGCTGAACTCTTCTCCAAACTCGTCTGGCGTGTTGATCCATTCGATGATGATGCGGGCTCTCAAATTATCCGAATATCCTTTTGAATCCGTGGTGACTTTTACAAAAACAGCCTCTAGAGGGTCCAGAACTCCACTCGGCGGCGACACATAGAAGAAATCTCTGTTGTTGGTCCTGATTTGATAGGCGATCGGTCGGTCCGAAGTGTTGACGATCTTGATGTAGTGGTAGTGCGATGATTTGAGGGGGCCATTGATAACAAGACGGGAAGTAGGGAAGGTGCGGATGTCTCCTGGAGGGACCGAGACGGAGAGAGCTGGAAATTGCTATTACGCGATGTGGCGCTCGGCGGGTCTCGCGACGAAAACGGTTTTTCGGTGTTTTCTCGTTTCTTAACCAATTTTCCTCATCTGTTTTTATTAAAAACAAATAGAAAAGAAAATTTGGAACTTGGAAATAGTCACTTTGATCAGAATCAGTTAGATTTTCGTTGAAAAATTTCAGATTTCGCGAAATTTCGTGTTTTGGCTGAAAATGACGAAAATGGGTAGTTCTCAATGAAAACCACATCAATTCGAGCTAAATTTGCCATTTTTAGGCTTCAAATATTTTTTCTATTCGTTTTTATAAAGGAAAAATCAAGAAAAGCAGTTTAAAAACGAGAAAACCTATTTCGTGGCGAGACCCGCCAACTACGTTTTTTCCGAGTTTGTACTTACCGTGGTTGAGAAAGAAGATCCCAAGGATCAGAAGCAGGTTATATTTCATCATATTCAACAATCAGTTTGTAATAGAACACAGTTTTTGAGAATTAAGAATGGTTTTTATCACATTACACTTGTCACGAAACTTCTACAGTTGTACCGTTGGCAAAAAGGTTCCAGGAGGTTTTGAAAAGTTCACGTGTTCAAGAGACAGAGCGAATTAATGTTTATTCAGAGCGTTCTACAAAAACCACAATGGGAAAACCAGAAGAATCCACAAGATAGAGGATCTAGTTCCAGTCCTAGTACACATCACACCGTTCTTATAGGTGTTTGGCTGACACTCTGCTGCATGATCTCCCAGCACGATATCCGATCTTTTGAGCGTCCGATGAGGTCCCATAATACAGAAGACGTCGACGTCGATTGGTTTTGGATTCGAGTCGAAGATAACCTGAAGATTACAGGGTTAGAGTCTGAACCTTCCCAGAACTAAACACTTACCTGACAATCCGTTTGGGCACATCCAATTTTGGTCTGAAGAGTATGAATAGTCAGCTCGACGTTTCCCAAACTGAGCGGGAGCGTACTATTATCTATCTGTTTCGTCAACTCTGTGGACTCGGCGAGAAACTCGGCACTATCACCCACTGGCACCAATCGTCCGGGAATGTTGGATAGGTTTCTAGTACATGCTCCTTTTGCGAGTTCCGCCAATTCCTCATCCCAGTAGAGCTTGTGCATGTTGGCAATGTTACGAGAGGTGACAAAGTTCTTTCGGAGGGTGTTGACTTTGAGAAGGAACTTGTCAGTATCTTTTATGAGCTCTTTGAAGTTGGCAAAGTTTAGGGAAAGCTCGGTGGTCTTCTGACGGCCGTTCACTGAAAGAGGCAAACCTCGAAATTTCGTTTTGGAGAAACTTACCATTCCAGATGACACAGGAGATAATGAAGAGTTGGATGACCAAGAGCATGATTGGAAACTTGATATTCAATCGATAGTGCTGTTGGGAATGATCAAAAGGGTCTGGCAAGACTTCAGCTGATAACAAAAGGTCACGTACTAAACACTTCATTTGAAAATTGATGAAAGGACGAAAAGAAAAACCAAGTGGAACTTTTGAACTCTGGATCCATTGTTGATTCTTCTAATACACAGCCCTTTATCTTTTACCAAAGACAGTTGGCACTTTGATCCAGGATCTCTCTTTTCAACATGACCTCTATTTTGATTTGGTTACCGTTCACAGGAACCCAAAGTTTTGAAGGGTCGAAGTTTTGGAACTTACCATTCCAGATGACACAGGAGATAATGAGAAGTTGGATGGCTAAGAGCATGGTTAGAAATTTGATCAATCAACCAAGTGATATTAATGGGAGTAAGATAAAGATCTGATAAGTGATGGGCAGAGTAAAAGGTCACGAAAAGTTTGGCTAGAATTATGAAGGTTTGCAGCTACCTATTCCGATCATTGTCTGAAGCTCCTGGGTCCAGGAATACATTGTATATAGTACCCTACATAGTTTTTTGAGATCTGAAAACTCCAAACTCGTAAATAAGAGAGAAATGCTGAGCTGGCAAAATCTAATTGCTCAGATTTCATAGGTTTTTTGCTTCTAACTTTTCGATATCTTTCGTTATCACTGAAAGGTCACGGAAATGTTGTTTTCCATATCATTATCTAACACCTATAGGTTCCAGAGATCAGACATTCATATGTAGTTTCTTGATGACCTTTCTTTCTATTTGAAAACTGCAAATTACTGGAAAAAGCTCTCCCCCCCCTCTATCTGTTACTCAAAACTTTTCCCCGGATCTATCACGGAACGCCATCTCGCTGCTGCCTGTCAGTGTGTGTTTCTCCCAATTTGTATGACCTTTTATGGCAATCATACTCACCTCCTCCATCCCGTTGCCCAAACTTATCTGATTTACGTCCCTTCCTCCACGCTCGTGTCAGTGTCTTGTCTAATTTTATCGTCGTTTAGTTGATTTATCGCCACGCCGCGACGAGAAATAGACAACTTTGCAGTGGGGAGAATGGGTGTGTTCGCTTTTTTTGGGACGGCGCTTCTTTTAGGAAGGTGGATGTTGCATTTCTCAAATTTCCCGAACCGGTAGTTTGAAAGCTCAGATTCATTTTCTTAATAGCCCTAAAAGTACCCCTCTCCCAAATCACCCTTTCCATGTCCAACAATCCCCAAATTTTGACTAATCGGTGCACCGGCCCACCCAGTGACTGATGACCATAATCGATCGTCTCCTTTGGCGCCAGGGACCTCCCGCGGCGCCTTCGTGGGAGGTATGAAAATGGAAAAAGGGGAGAGTACTGTAGGAGATTTTCATCGCGAGATGAGACAAGGTGCCGATGAATTTTTTGAGTTGTCTGCATGTAGGTGAGATTTGAAATGTCTGTGTTTGTTAATTGTGATTTATTGGCGATTGTTGGGTCTCATACTCTGTTTGTTTCTCTCACTATTCTGCTTTGTTGAGACAAACAGAAAGCGTCTAATTAAGAAGAATTGAGCTTCAAGAATTGGCCCAATATCAACTCTCATATCTCTTACAGTAGTATCTTTTACAAAATGTGGTATACTCTTTTCAAACTGTCCTAACTTTGCTGAAAATGGTTCATTTGAGCCCTTCTTTGGACAGATGTTAGTCAAGACCATCCTTTATGTTTCATCAAGTTCTGAAGTTGATTCATTGAAAACCTGATAAGCCACGTTCTCCGAAACATTTAGCATTCAAAACTTGTAGGCTGAACTTACCAAAAGCTCTTGATCCTTTTCTCAAGGCTCAATCCTTCAAAACCAACATTTTCCAAGTACTCATAAACTTTTTCATAGTCTTTATTACCCTTATTACCCCGCAATTCTCCAATTCTCCAATTCTCCAAAGCGTTCTCAGAAACCGAACCAAACCTAATCAAATCAGTAGCCCCCAAGCCCCTAGTCTCATAAATCATAAACCAACATGTTCTCGTTTATATAAAACTTCAAAGCATTATTTGGAACCCTTGCTGTTTTTGAAATTTCCCCTGAACTTTCCCCATCTACCGTACCCCTTCAACGCCCCGCCCCTTTTCCTCAAAGTGGCCAATTTTAAGATAAAATCTTCAAATCGAGGGGTACGGTAAAGGCACACGAGTGGAGTGAGGTGACTTCTCCACAGAAACGTGTCTGTCTCGTGCCGATGGATTGTTTCGAATTTTGGAACTTTATTTCAAACTTTTTCATCTCTTTTGTTTCAGAATGCCCTCCTTCACTTGCTCTGACACTGAAATCGAGTCTGATAGTGGGATTTCGAGGTGTAAGAAGCAGGTAAGATATTTTGTTAGTAACTTTTTGATATCTCAAAGATTTTAGAAAAACAAACCTCTAATGGAAAAGAAGCGGAGAGCAAGGATAAACAGGTCATTGTCCCAATTGAAACAGATTTTGATTCAAGATGAACACAAAGTAAGTCAAAGTTTCAGTGTTATTATAACGTTTGTATGTTCAGAACTCCTCTCAACACTCCAAATGGGAAAAGGCTGACATTCTGGAGATGACTGTAGAATATCTTCAAGCTCTAAGAAGTTCTATGAAACCTCTGACTCCCGGGAGTCCAGGACCGTCAAAAGAATCTTTAGGAACTCCACAAAGACCCTCTGGACCCTCCGGACCCTCCACACCAACTCTCCCTTTGGTCCCTTACCCCGTTCTCCAACAATACATGGCTTATCACCAACTTGCTCAGTTATCAATGTACTCTTCAATGTTTCAAGGGATTTCTGGATCTTCCATCACTGGATCATTTGGCATGGAGCCAAAGGGGCGGAGTCAGAGTAGTGATAAGTGAAAGATAATGTTTTTTTTGTTTTTTGGAATTTGGTGATTTGAAACTGTCTAGTCTATTTCTATTTCTCTTGGTTTCTTTGTTCTCTTGTGCACTTTTCCGTTTGATTGAAAGCTTTATATCAAAACCATAAAAAAACAGAAATTCTGACCCGGAACACTTGAAAAAACTCGTATTACAAATTACACATAAAACTAACAATCATCTAGGTGGCTACCCGTCAAAGTCATTGATATTCAAGTCAGGAAAGCAAACACAAGCAAAATTTTCTAATAAGGCTGACAAGATCGATTCGTTCGGACCCACACAGTCCGATAAGGCAGAGATTGGGCTGATGGGCGGTCTAGTGGGGTTGCTAGAAGATCTAGACGGTAGGTGTTTCCAGGTTCCAGACCACTGACAACGGTTTCGATTAGTTGGGGATCTTCGTGGGAGTTGTGGGTGTAGCAGCCGACGAAGACGGATGAGGAGAGACCTCCTTCGCAGAGATTGTCGGCCTGAAATAAGATCAGTTCTTTTTGTTTTTGATCTAGCTATGATATTTGATGAGTTTTGACATCCATATTGCCTAAGTTTCGTTGAAAATTTATACCCTCTAAACCCTATCATGATTATACTCAAAACTCTCCAAATATCACGGGGAATTCAACATCAAATTCATCAATAAAAACTCACCAAACTAACAAGCTGCTCCAAAAAGTTCGAATTCTCCTTTCTCTTATACACACAGTATCTGACACGTTCGTCATGAGCCCTGGTGAACTGGATTGCAGTCGTGGAGCAGGATCGGCCAACAACTTTGACAGAAGTGTCATCGGGAAGGTCTGCGTATGGTGACGTGGCGCTATCAGTGCTAGCCCACACCCGGATGGTCTTAGCTTTCTCGTCGTCGTTGACGATTTGGAAGCGGAGGTGTCCGTTGCGGATGTTGGTGACAACGAATCTCCTAAACCCAGAAAACGAGTCACTCCTCTTCAGCACCTTTCCATTCCGGAACAAGTTGATTCGTACGAGTCCGTCGCAAGCGTGCACAATGAACATTGCCTGCAAGAAGAAGAAGATAAGGAGAGATAAGACAAGGGATAGGAATGTTGGGGGTCAGTTGGCACCGCGTGATGACGTCAATGCGACGAGTAATTGAGAGAGTTATTTTGGGTGGAACGACGCGGAGAGGATATAAATAGAAATGGGATACCCGGGGTGTAATTGTGAGCTAAAACTCACTGATTGAGTGCCATTCTGACTTCCATCCTCATTAGTTGGCATGAAGAACTTCAAGTTCACAAAGGATCCCTTCTTCGGATCCAGATCCACTTGGGAAAGTTGTCCATCAACCAATTGTCTTGGTGCTGACTTTTTCTGCTTCCTTGGCACGTTTCTCGTAACTTTTCTGCTTGGTGCTCCAACAAATGGAGACGTCTGAATGTGCGTGATCTCGTAGGAAGAGGAAGTTCCTCTCTTATGATCCCGAATGAAGACAGTTACATAATAAGTGCGATCCCTTCTCAAATCATCAATAGTAATCGAGTTGTTGGTTTGTGGGACACATTTCACAGTCTCCACACCCTCCTCCACATGGTCGCACATTCCCGCGAATTGCGGTGGGTCACGTCTTGAGACAATTGTGCAGATACGGTATCTCCCTGGTTCCGGGGAGTTTCTAACTTGAGGACTGATCTTCCAAGTGATTTGAGCCTTGTTATCTTCCAGAAGAGTAGTAGCAAGACGGGTATCATGTGGGAGGGGTGGGTATTGGTCTTCGAGGCGGAAGAGAGATGGGGTGAAGAAGACTCGGACAGAGGCGGATGATGAGGAAGCTGCACGAACGACCAGGAGGACTTCTGTAATAGGTTTTTAGAATCTTCATTTGGATGCAAGTTCTCACTTCTAGGAAGTCTTTGTGAGTAGAAAGCCATACGCTTTGAATCCTCTTCTCCAGCCAACAAGCGGAACTTCTCAGACTGCTCCAAGCTTTGAGACATGTCAGAGACAATGTCAAACTCGTCAGTCATACTCATCTCTGTAATGTTATCAAATTGATGTTGAAAAAGGTCCAATTGTTACCTTTATCCACCGAGAAAAGTTGCCAGTGGACTGGAGCTCCACATGGCGTGATGTACAGGAAGAACGGGGAGAGCTCATTGGAGATGTGCAGGTAGAATCTGAAGTGATAAGGGATCCTATTATCATTCCTTATCACTAAATCCCTACCGTTTCTCAGACTTCCTTGTCAAATCCACAACGGTTTCCGAGTTTTCACTGAGAACCGAGTAACTCAAAGGGACCACGTGGAAGGCTTCAATCAGGGTTATCAAACAGAAGATGCTAGTGATTAGAGTGTGTAGTTTCATCTGAAAAGATAGAGATTCTCAAAAATTGGAAAAATCCCAACAAAAATAACCAAAAACATGCGGAAACAAGAGAGGAGCGGGTCCCCTAGGGGGTATACAAACGGGCGGGATGCCAAGTTTTTTGGGGATGGAGGAGGATTGATGGGACGGGATACCTTGGGGGAGGTCCCTGTGGGGAGCTTCGTTTTTTGAGACTTTTGAGAGGGGATTATTGATTTTTGAATGGGATTTGAGGATCTATGTTATCCGGATCGTTTCGCTTTGGTTTATGGGACCCTATAGTTCTAACCTTCAAGTGAACTTGAGAGATGATAAAAACAAAGTATGAATGTTTGAAAACAGAATCAGGGGCCCGTTAGACTAGGTTCCTAAGGCTTTCTTAGGTTTCAGGGTATAAGGAAATCCATAAGAAACCTTCAGAAACTTCAACAGCAAAATATCAAAGAAGAAAAACAAGAACCAGAACCCAGCCCTCCAGCCAGAAGGACCCGGATCTTCAGGTCACTTATCAGTGCCCTTGATCTTTTCGAAACTGAACAAGGGGGTCCAATTTGCCACCATCACACGGTGCTCCAAAGGGGGCGTGGCCCAAGGGGCAGGTCAGACAACTCGTCTCCTGTCTATGTCTCTTCATCACAAAGCCTCCCTTCCGTCTCGGAAATAGAGAGGAATTTGAGGAATTCGTGAAGCAGTTGGCGTTTTTTTGGAGGGGAGCGAGCACGCGTCGATGAGAGCAGTGATAGGGGAGAGTGTCCGGTGATAAGGGAAACGGGATAGTGGGAATGGAATGGGATAGTAGGTAGAGTAGGGTAGGAAAACGCGTCATAAGAGGATCGAATTGCAGGCGAATCGAGAGCGGAACACAAAGAGGTAATTGGGGAAGCGGGAAGGATTGACGTCAGAAACATTTTGTGCAAGTTGGATGGAGAATTTTTAGAAACGGAAGGAAGGGGCTGAAGATCAGAAAATCAAGGATTCCTATGGTTTGTAGTCTAGAAGATGCTGGTTATAATTCTGAATGAGCGGGTACTCAAATTGTGATGATCTTCTGAAACCATGTTTAGTGTCGGATATTGATAATCATCACAAAAAGATCATAATGATAAGGGTTTTCGATAACTGATAAACTCCCAACTGATTCTTGTTATTCAGAGCATCTGTGGTTCCTCCAGATCTCTGCTGAGTCTCAAAATACATTCGTTTGTACACTTGGAAGTCACCAAATTGTGATAATGTTCAAAATCAATCAGTTATCAGAAGGCCTGTCTTGCTTGGCCACGTCACGAAATCGTGTTTTTCACTGTTTTCTCGTTTCTGACTTGATTTTCTCATCAGTTTTATGTGAAATCTGATGGAGATTGAGATTTGGAACTTATTTAGGTCTAGAACTTATCATTTTGACCAGAATCAGTTAGGTTCTCATTGCGAATAACCCCTTTTATAACTTTTTTGTAAGAAACACGAAAACTGAAAATTTGCTTCGAAAAACTCATCAATTCGAGTCAAATTGACCATTTCTATGTTCCGAATCATCTTCTCTATCAGATTTTCTCAAAAACACTTCAAAAAATTGGTCAAGAATCGAGAAAACGCTGAAAAACCCTATTTCGTGCCGAGACCCGCCGAGTGCTACAATAGCAAACTTCTCGTAAAAGTTCCTCAGTTTCTGCCACTTTTTACAAATCTTTCCGTTCCCATCTGACTCATCCCCATTGTAACAAGTGTTTCCGGTGTTCCCACCCCACACATCTGCGTCATTCACATCTGCAAAACTTTCCCATTACTCATTTCCGTTCCCACTCAAATTTCGAAATGTCCACCTCCTCCCCTCTTCGTTTTTTTCCAGTTTCCGGATTCTTGTCATTTCGTGTTTTGTCGGTGTCATCAAGAAGTTTACAAACTCGAAAATGAGAAAGAGACGCAGAGCCGACGAGAGCGAATCGCTCGAATTCCATTGGTTTTTTGCTGCTAACTCTTTGATATCTCTCGTTATCACTGATATCATGTGTTCGTTGAGAGTCACCCGGGGACCCCTAGGGGTCGCCGCCATGGAATGTGTTTTCGGGATGGATGGAGAGCAAGAGCAGCAACGACACGAAGCACCAAAGAGCCGAATAGCACGAGGACCCGAAGGAATGTGGGGGAAGCTCAATGAGTGTCTAGGAATGTAGAAGAACAAGACATTGAAAACAAGGACTCATGTGTGTTGGAAAAAGTTCGCATACATTCAAAGAGAAACAACACGGATTGGAAAGAGGGGGGATCGGGATGGATACGGAACAGAAACGAACAGTATATGGACGGATGGGCGGGGCTTACGGGAAAAGCTCAGGAGGATAGAACATGATAATGGGGAGAAGGGGCGAAGCAGAGAGCGGCGAGTTGATCATAATTTAGAAATAATCAAAATAATTATAAGAATTGGTGGAGAAGTCCAGAAGATTCTGAACTGATGCTTCTGCTGATAGAGTCATAAGAGAGAAAGAGACCTCTGGTCTAATTTAAAGTGCATTGGATGGGGGGACCGCGTATCTTGGGGGAGGGGACATAAATCAGAACATGGGACGGGGGATGATAAGAGATTTGATAAGAAAGTTATCAATCAAAGGATTATTAGGCGAATCCGAAGCCTTCGGTGCATTCGCGGATGGCGAGAAGGAGCGAGTGGCGCATCTTGTCGTAGGAGTCGTATTGTGGGAGGTCCAGTTGATTGAAGCTGGAAAAGAGAAAAGTTAGATCAAAGAATTTGGATTTCTAAAAACTGATCACTCGACAAAACGTTTTTTTATTTTTTAAATTTGGGACAAAACGTTTTTGTGACAAAATGTTTTTTTTCGGGACAAAACGTTTTTGACAAAAACGTTTTATTCTCCGTCAAATCTGGTGTAAAAAGTTGCATACACCATCACGTCATCTTGAAACTTCTGCACAATATAGTAAGAAGTTGCAAGATGACGTGATGGTGTATGCAACTTTTTACACCAGATTTGACGGAGAATAAAACGTTTTTGTCAAAAACGTTTTGTCCCGAAAAAAAACATTTTGTCACAAAAACGTTTTGTCCCAAATTTAAAAAATAAAAAAACGTTTTGTCGAGTGATCCTAAAAACTCACCATGTGTGTGCAGCTGGAAGTCTGTCTCCTCCACGGCTGTCCATGTGGATGCTGAACTTCTGCACTCCATTCATTCCCTCCAGAGATGCGAATCCTTGAAGTGGAACCTGGAAAACACAGAATTAGAAGGGATTCAGATCTTTCTACACCTACCTTGGAAGTTCCAGTGACGAACTGCAGGAACTTGGCCTTGTCCTCCTTCTCGAACGATCTCAACGCTCTCCAGAACCATTGGATGTGTGTGGAAGTCTTCTGGAAGCCCTTGTAGTCGGTGTTGGCGGCCAAGTCATCGATGTCGACGTCGGGGAGACCGGAGATCAGAAGCTCCAGCTCTTGCTCGTTGAACATCGAGATCAGATCCTTCGGGATGATCTCGTAGAATCCAGAGAGGAACGCGTCGAGCTGCTTGCGGATGGACCCGGTCATCTTCGTCTGACAAACCAACTTCACATACTCGTCTTTGTTGGCATCATTGACCTCGATCTTTCGTCCGTTCGGCTTCAGATCTCTGACGGATCGGACTCCGAATTCCTCGACTTCCGTGGAGAAGGTCAGGTCGAGATCCATGTCGTCGATGGAGTTGACGAGCAGGAATTCGAGCGACTTGAAGAAGGCGGGATCCTCACTCTCCAGATCCTGGTAGCGAACTGGCAGGTTGAGGATGTGCTTGTAGAAGGCGCGAGTGAAGTAGCAGTCAAGGTACTTGTGCTCGAACACTGACTTGGCGATGAGTCGTCCGACGAACTTGAAGTAGTCGAGATGCTCCGGGTTGATGTAGGAGGCCTTGTTGATCATGTAGGTCACCATGTCTCCTGGAGCAGTCGTGAACAGAGCGTAGTTCGGGTTGAAGATTTCTCGAGTGATCACGGAGAACCATTCACGAAGCACTCCTCCAGCGTCTTGGGCTTCTTCTCCTTGGAAGATCACGTAGAAGCGGTTCTTCCATTGCGCCGGCGCCAGACGGAACAGCTCGCGGAAGGACTCGGAGAAGACACGATTGCGGGACACTTGCACTGTGACATCGTTTCGACGGTAACGGGGAACCCTGAAATAACAAAGTTATAACGATTCCGAAATATATCGGAAACTTACGCTGGCTCCATCTTGGTGAGCTCTTTACGGAAGAACTTTCTCTTCACATCGAAATCCAGCAATTTGGGGAACTGGGTCAACACTGCGAATGGACCTCCGATGGCCAGCACGGCGTTGTTCTGACGGAGAGCTTGGTTGAGGACTTGTCGATGCTTCTCGGCGAACTCCACGAGCCTGATAGTGTCCTGATCAAAATCGAGAAGACCATCATGGGACAAGGAGGAGGCAACGGCAGCAGCAGATGTAGATGGAGCAGAAGTAGATGGTCCGCTTGAACTTCCTGCAGTTTGACTCTCCTTTCTCTTGGCTTCAGCAGCTTCCTTCATTGCTCGAGCCTTGATGGGGTTGGCGGCGTGGACGAGGAAAAAGGCTTCGGCGGCTGGCTGGAGAGCCAGAACAGCGTGTGGATCCGAGGCCTTTCCAAGACGAAGAAGACACTCCGAAAGCGAGTTCCAGAGAGATTCGAGATCGGCAAGACGTTCAGAGATGCGAGGTTCCTTGTCTTCATCTAATTCTTGGTTATAGCGTGCTTCCTCCTTTGCTCTTTCTTTTGCTCTTGCGGCAACTGCATCGGGATGTTGATGAGCAGCATTAGCAGCAGCTTCTTCTGCAGCTGCAGCTACCGGATCTTCCAGAGCTCGCAATTTAGCTGCCTCGTTCTTTTTTATGTCAGCTTCTATTAGCAGAGCTTTTTCCGCCCTGTCCCTCGCCTCAATGATTTTCTTTTTCTTCTCTCTTCTGATGAACTTCATGTGATTGCGAACCTTCACAAGCGTCTGGAGAGCACTGAGCAGTGCATATTGAGCTCCTCCCTTATCCGTGAGCACAGTGACAGCGGGAAGTTGAAGTTCTTTGCAGGAACTCATCTGGAGGCGCATGTTCTGATCTCCATCAATGACGAGACGTTCTCCATCGAATCTTCCGATCGCCGATCGACCAGCTGCACTGGTATCAACGACAACTTGAGCGGACTTCTTCGGTTGAGATGTAGAGGTGGATGGTCCATCTGACGGTCCTTCATCGGTCTTCTGAGCCTCGTCGAGTTCCACGATGAGATGGTCTATCTGCGGAAGAAGCTCGGATCCAAGCTTGGAAACAGCAGCGAACAAGTTCTGGTAGATCTCAACGGCGGTATCGTCCGAGAATGTACGCATAGCTTCGGAGAGGATGGTGAGTCCATCGCTGAGTCCCTCGGCACTGCACGATCCAGTAGTCATCACACGAATCACGTTCTCAAGCTTCTGTCGAAGTGGCTTCTGGTCTTTCTGATCCTTGATTCCTATCAGTTCACAAGTGTTCGTCGGCAGCGTTTGTATGATTTGACTGGCAACCTTCAGCACCTTCTCCTTCAATGGTGACTTGGCCATCGTTGGCTTCTTCAGTGAGTTGAGCATCTGTCCAAGTGGGCATTCCTCGAGTTGCTGAGCTGGAGCGGCGGTCCAATCCTTGAACCTCGGAACCTTCGGCGATGAAGTCTGCACCATTGTCCAGAACGTGTGGAAGCTCGGAGCTTGCCTAGAGATATCGGTGGGCTTGGCTTCGCGACGAAGGACGGCTGGGAGGAAGTTTCCAGGATAAGCACGGGCGATGGAGGCTAACAGATCCAGAATGTTCTTGCACATCGGCACAGCGAGCATCGAGTGAATCGAAACCTTCTGAGCGTTCTCCGAGATCCTCAGCACCTTTTCGTGTTGTCCCACTCCAGAAACGGCGATAGAGTCCAGCCAGGCTGGCACATTCGACACCATATCCTCGTCGTCGGAATTCGCTTCACTGGCTTTGTCGAGAAGAGCCAGTAGGCACCAGACAATGAAATCGCACGTGGTTTGATTGACGCAAGCACTGCGAAGAACCTTTTGGAGACGGGTGTGCGGCACACGGTTGTTATCAACAAGGTAGAGCAGGCACAGAGTCTGGATGGACTCTCGATCCAACAAATGGGGGAAGTCATTCGGAGCTTGATTGGCTTGCCCGGCGTGGTTTCCGACGTCCGGGTTTCCTGGTCCAGTTGGTTGGCTTGCTGTAAATACAAAGTGTTCTTATACAAACTAAGACTAATTTCACTCACGTGGTCTACCCGCTCTGGTTCCTGTTCTATGCAATTGGACTTGAACTCCAGCGGGTGCTGCAGCTCCTCCTGCTCCACGGAACAAGAATCGCTGATAGCGCATCATGTTGGGCTCGGCTTGCTGACGGGCTCTTCTCGCTTCGTTCTGCATATCCACCGGCAAGTTGGCGAGCTCCGTTTCGTCCATTTCAGCGAGAACTTGAGCTCTCTCGTTGAGCGGAAGGGATCCGATAACAGCGGCAGCATCCATTTCAACAACTGGAGCAGGTGGAGCATTCTGACGCCTTAGTTGTTCTTCGGCTTCGCGGACTCGACGTTCGTGTTCAGCAAGCACTTCTTCTTGGAGCTCTGGTGGCAGAGCATTGAGGAAGACTGGATCAATTGGTTCGACGAGTGGAGCATCTGCAGCGGCCGGAGCACCTCCAGGAGCAGCAGCACCTTCTGCAGCAGGAGCAGCAGCGGCGGCTTCTTGAGCTGGAGCAGCAGCATTTGGACGGGCAGCTCTATCGGCTCTTTGCTGTCGTTGGTAATCCCGGATGACTTCGGCTCTCATGTCTTCTGGCAGAGCGGCAAGGAAAGCTGGATCCACGCCTTCTGGTATCTCAATATCTCCAAGGATCGCACGGAACTCCTCTGGCATCTCCTGAACAACTCGAGCTGGCTCTTCGGCAACGACGGCAGCTGGTGCTGGGGCATTTTGATCTTCTGGGGCTTCAGCTTGTTCTCCACCTTCTTCCGCAACTGGAACTTCTGCGGCAACAGCAAGCATGTCTTCTTCCAAATCTCCTCCAGCAACCGAAGAAGCTGCAGTAGCGGCTGAAGACTGTGGCTGTGGAGCATCGTCGTCCCCGGTCTCCATTGGCTCCTCGGCGTCTTCCTGTGGTTCCTGATCGACTTCTGGAGCAGCAGCTTGAGCATCAGAAGACCCTGGAGCGTTTCCAGCCGGAGTCGTAGCAGTTTCCTCTCCTCTCACAGCAGCCGCATTCGGTGCCTGGGTTTCCGAGACAGTGTTGGTGGTATTGGTGGCTGCCGGAGTGGCAAGTCCTAACTCTTCTGGAGCAGCTTCTGGAGCGTTTCTGGCAGCTTCAGCAGCAGCAGCAGCCTCCCTCTTCTCTGCATTTGCCCTTTTCAGAGCCTCCAACTCCTTCTTCACACGAGCCTTCGAATCAGCCTCTCTTCTTATCTGTCCCTCACGGGTCTTGTGGAACGAAGTGAGGTAGGAGTTGACGATGATGGTCACGAAACGGATCGACACTGGCTCCATGGATTGAGTGAAAGATTCGAGGCGATCGAGGCAGCTCGGCACTTGGGAAGCACGGACGTCACGGCGGTCGTCACGATCCTGAAAATTGGGAAAAATTATACTCTAGAACAGTCATATTGAACTACTCACCCCAGTCATGTAATTTCTGCTGTAGGACGTGAGTCTGTGGAGCTGAGAAGTCGGTCGAAGGTCAAAGATGTGATCCAGGAACGAGGAATGAATCGATTCTCCGGTTCCACGAACGAGCATTCTTGCTGGCGGAATCTCTCCCATGCGAATACTACGAGATATCGCTTCCAACTCACGGATCTCAGTGGTCCGACGGATGGCGTTCTGACGGCTCAGACTCGTACGAGGTCCATGCATCATCAGCTCAGCACGATAAGCAGCAGTCGGTCGGCGAGTGACATCGTTGTCGGCTGGTGGACGAACCATGAGAGGATGATCGTTGAGAACTCCTCCGAGGCCAACAGATCGGCCAAGTGGGCGGCGTTCTGTGCGGTAGGTTGGTCTGGAAATGCTATCAAATTGGTGAGTGAAAATGGCCCTGAACAACTCACAAGAAATCGAAATCGTCTCGGAACATGTCAGCGAAAGCGGAGACTCCTGCACCTCGTCCGAAACTCGGCGGGAAGATGATGTCGTCCATCCGATGGGCATCGAAAGGTCCTCCCAAGTCGAAGTAGTCGTCGTCCATCTCCAAGGCTCTCGCGTCATCCTCCATACTGTCTCCATCCTCATCATTGTCGTCGTCGTCATCCTCATCTCCATCTTCATCAACCATAATTCGTCGGTTAACAACAGCTGGTTCTGGATTCTGCTCGACACGCACCTCGTCTTCGTCGTCATCATCATCGTCCTCATCCTCCACATCTTCGTCGTCATCGTCGTCGTCATCCTCATCATTTCTTGGATGATCGTCTTCGACAGCTCCGTCGTCATCTTCATCTGCCTCTTCTTCTCCAGCTTCCACTCTTTCTTGCTCTTCTTGTGCTTCTGCCATCTCCACATCTTCTGCTGCCGCACGTGGTGGTGTCGTAGAACGGGGTCGATCTTGAGCTGGCGGTTGATCCGCTTCAATCATGTTCACGTCTTCATCTCCTGCGGCGTCGTCACGAAGTTCTCCCATCTGAGCAGCTAATTCGGCATGCTCCGATGCTTCCGATGGGCTATCCGATCTTTCTCTATCTGAAGCTTCAGACTCATCCTCCTCCACTGCGATACCGACAGCTCCAACTGCTCCTCTGCCTACACGGAATGGTGGCTCGTTGAAATGTCTGAACAAGTTGCGCATCTCAGGGAACTCGTTGAACTCGTGGTCTCGCTCATCTGCCATGAGGGCATCCAGGTCCCGCTCCAAAATTATCTCTCGGCGGGTACGAGGATGTCTTCCGCTGACCATTTCCATGAAGGCTCTGCTTGCTGAAGAAGCGCTGGTAGTCGGCGGAGCCGAGGATCCTTCCAGAAGTGTGTCGAGGGTCTTCAGAATCTGGTTCACCGTGTCCAAAGAGTCCTTGGTGTTGAGCTGTAGACAATGGATCATCTTGACAAGTTCGGCACACATCTTCTTCTTGTTGAACATCTTCATGACTGAGTTCTGCTGGTTCTGCGGACGGGCTTGTTCTCCTCGATGACGATCAGAGTGGTGATGGTGGTGATGAGCTGTACAACTCTGACACATGGTGACAATGATACCGCAGATCTCCGAGATCTTGGTCAGCAGATCCTTCTCGTCCTTGTGCAACTCATCGAAAGCCATCTCGCGTTCGACTGGATCCGAGTCCGGGTGATTCTGCACGATGATTGCTTCTCGGCGAAGTTCCAGAGCCTTCTCCGCGTAGTTGGACAACGTGCTCTTGATATCCACAATCAACATATCCTGAGCCTTCGAAGCACTGTGAGCAGCAGCGATGACAGCGATCAATGTCTTGAGAGAACTGGTAGTTTCCGTCTTGTCCACTTTTTCAGGAATGGTGGTGTTGGTGGTGAGGCAGGAGTCGATCAATGAGAAGATGGCACTCTGTCCGTCGTGTTGGGTCTCGGTGATGATGACGGCCAGGGACGGGTAGGACTTGATTATTTCCGCAAGGATTGTGATGATCTTCTCTTGGCTGAGCATTCGGGTTTGGCCTGTAGTCGGGAAATCTCCATGGAACACCTCGGTCATCATCATTTGAACGACTTCAATGGCACGATGGTTGCTATCCAGGACCAGGGCTGTCGAAGAAGAGGAAGTGCTGCCATGTGGTCCCGATGTACTTGGAATTCCCATTGAAGCTGCCTCGAGCTCAGCAAATCCTGCAGTTGGTGACACCTTCTTTATCATCGGAAGAACCTCGGTTCCTTGAAGTCTGGCGAGCTTGTTGAAAGCTTCAGTGAAAACCAACGGGTTTCGAGAAGAAAGTGGAGCCAAGAGATTGAGTGTATCCGCAAAGTCTTTGCTCTTCCTGTGACCGTATTCCGCAACAGAGACCGGTGTATTGTTCGGAACGCTTACGAGCTGTCGAATGGTCTTTTCATAAACTTGTCCCAGAAGAGCGTCGTCGTCGATGCAGTTCCTGATGATCACAGACACCAAGAACGGGTATGACGGAGCACAACGAGCTTTCAGACGGAGCATCGCTGGCATTCCCTGGAGTTCCATGAAGGTTTTAGCGTTTCGAGCAGCCTTGGTTTGTCTGGAGAGGAAGCTGAGCACGGAATGCGAGCACTTCGGGTCGAGAGCTCCGACTTGAAGAACTTCCACGGCAAGTCGCATCAGAAGATCATTGTGTTCCTCGCTCCAGTTGAGAGTGGCTTCGGAACGCATCAGATCTTGAATCTTGACTTCAATGGTGATTGGAAGCTCGGCTTTGACATTTTCGCGAGCACTCGCTCCGGCTCCGTCGGATTGCTTCATTGATCCGAAGTCAATGTCCACTTTCTTGCTCGGGCGGCTGAAAAAAAAACAATTCATGAACTTTCCTTCAAATAACAATACTTACTTTCCCCTTTTCACAACGCACTTGCAACTTCTGGCTCCCGAGAAGAACGCATCATTGATAATCTTCTGTGCAGTGGCATCGTATGGGAACCATTTCCGATCAACGGGTGTATAGTCGCCTCTTCGGCGTCCCTGGTCATCTTCAACAGTCTGGAAGGACCACTCCAACGACTTCGACAGGCTTTCCAGGTACTTTCGACGGACGATCAGACGATGGGACTTGGCGTAGAGGTCGAACCAGCAGATGATGCGAGTGATGAGCGACTGATAGTAGTCCACAGTCTTGAATCTCTCCACAAGGAACTCCAGCGCCTTCAGCATTTCAGGAATCACTCCGTGATCGTCGATCCAGTTGATGTACTCGTCCGAAACCTTATCAAAGATAAGAACGGTGAAATGGAGTCGATTGGCCATATGTCTAGCGACTTCGTTTCTGTATTCCTTTCTGACAAGCCCTTGGGTCATCTGAAGCAGGTCATCTCCGATTATCTCAGCGATGAGGTGATCCTTTCTCCACTCCTCCGACATTGCTGGGAATATCGACAAGATGAGCTCGGCGCACGGATGGATGGTGTCGTTGGAAACGAGCAGAAGACGTTTTACCAGCGGGAAGAGCTGCTTGCAGGCACTGTTCAGAGACACCTCCTGTTCGATCTTGAGTTGACTCAGTGGAGGAATAAGCGGTGTTGCGATGTTCTCCTCGTACTGGTTCCGTGGGTTGACCATTCTGTTGATAATCTCCGTGATAACACCGTCGACAGTCAACGATCCACGAGATCCTTCTGGGAACAGATCGGCGATCTCCTCGTCGAATCTTTCAACACGTTGCTCACGCAAGACACGACTGGCATTCTGAATGAGCAATTCTCCTTCCAGATTGACGAGTTGGCGGCGGAGCTGGGCTTCGACGAGTTGAACACTTGGCTCGGCGTTGACGACAGGAGCATGACGAACGACGGGATCCACAGCTCCAGGGAAGGCGGCGTTGATCTCTGCTTGGGCGGCTTCGTGCTGCAACTGATAGGGATTAGAATGTTGCACTAACTTTTAGGCTAAAGACTCTACGAATGATTTCCAAAACAATGCTTACCTCATGCCCATGAATCAGCAAGTAGTTCGCAGCTTCATCGGCGTTCCGGGTGGTGTCCAAGGCGTACTGAGCAATCTCACGGCTGAATCCCATCTCCATAAGAGTTTGCAACTGAGCCTCTCGCTCATTGTTGGCTCCTCCCCCTTGTATCAAGCCCAGCAAACCGGCGGCGGCTCCTCCAGCTCCTCCGGGAACTTGAACAACTCGTGGAAGTCCTGGAGCCCATTCATCTGGTGGCGTGTCTCCTGAAGCAGCGTCTTCGGTCTCCTCGACAAGATTCTTGGCGACTTCCTTGAACACTGAGAACGCGTTCTCGCACACCTTCTTCAACGATTTCAGCTCCCAGTCGGGCATCTGAGCCATCTTCTCGAAGAACTGCTTGTAGACGGTGAACATATCCCTGCAGACCAGCTTCAGGTACTTGGTGGTGTCGAAGTCCGGAAGACGCACATCTCTTCTGTTGGCGATATCGCTGTTGATGAGGGCGGTTCTCTCAGTGAGCTTTGCAGCCAGTCGACACCACTCCTCCATAGTCCTCTCCACACCTTCTGGCATATCGTCTCCAAGGAATGGGATGATCTTCTCGCTGAGCAGGTCGAAGAAAGCCTTGTGACATCCCGAAGTGTAGAAGTTCTGTACCAGAGCGGAATTTTGACAGCGTCCGGTTGCTTCGAAAAGTGCGTGGTTCAGTTGAGTCAGCAGCTCGATGTATCTTCCGTAGGCCATCGGAGAGGTGTTCCCGAAAGGCGGCTCCCACTTCAGATCTTTGTAGATGGAGGAAAAGATCATTGATATGCACTGAGTAGCAACTAGAGTCATTGGTGGGGCATCTCGGGCTCTTGGACGGCGCTGGTTGGCAACATTGATGGACTTGTGCATGATGTTGAGCAGCTCCTTGACGAGGTGGTGAGACTTGGTGACAATCTCTTGCAGCGGCTTATTCTTTGTCCAGAACTCCTGTTCCTGATGGGTGACTCCAGCACTCATCCAGCGAGCCTCCTTGATCGTTTCAGCAGACGCATTTGGATTCTGATCTTGCTCAAGAGCCTCATCATCGTCCCATGGCGGCAGAACCTCGACATCCAGATGAGTGTCGACTGGTTGATCACTGAGCATTTCTCCTTCGGTTTGAGTGGCAGCAGTTCTGATGGTGGGCTTCAAGGTCTGGATCAGCTCGTGTTCCCAGCAGAGCATGCGAGACATTTTGCGGAGCATCGAATAGAGTCGGATACCTTCCGGCATCTTCCACGTCTCGAAGATCCTGTGGCGTGTGTCGGTGGTGTTGTAGCCGCTGTTCATCGGACTCTTGTTCAAGTTCAGCATGATTGGCACAATACTGTTGAGCTCCATCAACGTCTTCTCCACCAACTTCTCACTGCGCGTCGGCGAAAACAGCAGCGTCGCTTTCTTGATATCCTGTGAATGCAGAGCAGAGAAGTCGCCAGCTGCTTCCGTCTTCGGCTCCAACAGCGGCTCGATAGTCTTGATGAACTCGTTGATGATGGCAGCCATGAGCTTCGGACCGGCATCTGGACCACTGCGTTGAGCCTGGAATCCGGCTTTCTGTAATGGAAACGACACGATAGAGAGGAAAGGAAACAGGGATGCAACGCACATGGATCTTGCGGAAATTTAGGATAACGAAAAGTGCAAGATTCGTACGCATATATATTGAGAAAGGTGTGCAAAAGAGACGAAGCAAGCAAGTGATACTCACCAGAATATGCTTGATGATGTTGGCAATGGACGCAATGTACGCCGAATGGGTGGTCTCGTTGGTGATGCATGGGAGGTGGCACAATCTCATGATCTTCTGCATTCCACGGGCGGCGATGAACTCGTCGGTGATCTTCTGAGATGGCGACTGCGTCATCATGGTTTCAACGACACGGGCGATCAGCAGCATGTAGTCTCCGATCGGCAGGATCTTCTTTCCGCTTCCATCTTCGCACATCATCCCAGCGCCATACTCCAGTGGCTTCAGAGGCTTCGGGCTCGGTGCAGCTGGAACTGCTTCTCCAGACATCTCGTCCATCGACATCTCATTGTCCTCCTCATCTACATCCGAATCCTCAGCATCTTCAACTTCCATCGGTTCTTCGTCGTCGGCGTTGGCAGCATCGGCTCCTACTCTCTCGTCGGCGTGTTCTGGTGGAGCAACTCTTCCGGTAGCTGGTTGTTGAGCTGGAGCGGCTGGTACATTGGATGTTCCAGCGGTAGGAGCACTTCCGGAAGCTTCGGCGGGCAGCAGACTCTGGGTGTTGCACGAGAAAACTACACTTCTAGCCATAGCTTTCGTCAACGTCGGCACCAATTCGACACCCTCTGGCGGCGATCTTCCCAGTTCGTCGAGCAGATCCAAGATGACAATGATGGATTTCAGCATGTCGTGCTTCAGATCCGGATTGTGGCGCATCAAATCGTCCATAGCTCCTCCGATGGCTGTAGCCGATTCGAACATGTCGGCCGATCGCTTCTTTCGCAGAGTCACCAAGAACTTGACGCTGAGCACGATACGGAAGATTTGATCAAACGGATCGTAACTCTTGAACTGACGCTTTCCACGAGCATTCAGACACATTGCGGTGAAGACGTTTCCGAGGGTGGTGATGACGTCCTTGCTGTTGGGGAGCTCCTTTCTCAGAAGACTCTGGAAGATGACGTACGGGACGTGGCGTCTCTGGAGTGAAGAGAGTTCCTCCGGGAACTGGTAGACGAAGTTGGTGATGAGATGAGCAGATTGGTGGAACAGAGACGGGGAGTAGTACTCGGCGTTGGAGAGAATGTGCATGAGGGCCTCTGGAAGGTCGCCCTCCATCAGATGCTTCATGACATCCTGGAACTGCACGTCTCCAATGGCTCTCTTGATGAAAGTGAGCAGTCCTTTTATGAGTCCGCTTCTCTGCTGATGACAGCTCGTCCCGTTGTGCTGAACTTGCTCCCATGGTCCTCCTTTGATCTTCGGGTCCATTCCAACTGGAGATGACGTTGGTGGAATTGGTGGGACGAACTCTTCACGTGGTGGCTGAGCATGAAGATGCTGATGGTCGGCGAGCGCGTCAGCAACATCAGCTTCAGCAGGAGCGTCAGCGGCGGCAGGTTGATCGTCGAGTCGACGTTGTGGCTCATTGACATCATCTCCGTCTCCGTCTTCATCATCTTCCTCTGGTTCCGGCTCAGGCTCGTCTTCGAATGGAATGTCGTATGAAGTGTCAATGACAAACGGCTGATCTTTGCGGCATTCGTTGATTTCGTGCTGAAAATAAAGAATTCAATAGGTTCTCGTATCTGGAAGCAACTCACCACAACACGATTCACACAAATCTCCATTCCATTGTTGGCTTTGAAAGCGGTGACATCGATAGTGGTGAACAGGTCGATGATCCTCGCGCAACGAGTTCCAAAAGTGATGCATTCGATTGGGAGCTCGTGGAAGCTAATCACGCTAAGCAGCGTCTGCGTGAGGCCGGAGCCCACAAGAGTGTCGCCTCCCGGCTCTATACTAGCCAGGTGGTAGATGAACGAGAAGAGCGCGGTGGCTAATCCGACTGACGGCTTAAGCGGCTTTCCGAGGTTGTTGTTCTTGAGCTCCTCGACGATCTGGCGAGTCATCACCGACAGGAATCCATGATAAGATCCGGCGGAGAGTGCCTCCAGAATTTGAGTTATCTTTGGCTCCTTCTCGTATGTAACAATGGAGCACAACGTCGACAAGGCTTCAGTCTGGATTCCGTCATGAAGCATTTGATCCTTTTGACTATCAGCTTCACGGTCCGCTTTCAGAAGATCGACAATCTCCTCGACAAATCCAACGTACAATAGAGAGCTGATGGTGTTCTCCTCAGTGCCGCCAAGTCTGCAGTAGACCAGAGTGCTGACTGCAAGCAGTCTGACGATGATACACTTGAAGCGGTGATTCCAATCGTCGAACTTCATGAGCATTCTGAGACGAGAGAGCAGGCAGAAGTTGTCTTCTCTGGTGAACGGAAGAACTGTGGTGTCGTTGGTGCTGACTGCCTGCGCGAGCTGGGGAATGGTACGTTGTATGAGCTCTCCAACAGTCTCTCCTTCCTTAAACTTAAAAAACAATGAGTAATATTCAAAACCATATCGAATTCTTACTTTGGGTTGTTCCACAGTCACAACTCTCTGCTTGGAATCGGTGTACTGGAACGGGAAGAACGTCGGAAGCTTCGGTTCTCTCTTGAGACACTCGGCCATCTTCACCGGTCTCAACTTTCCTCCCCAACACTGTGCAATGGCAGTCAGATGGTGAGCCAGCATGTGTTGATCCTTTCCCGGTATGCGTTGGCTCAGGAACTTGGAACGCTTTCCCATAACTTGGAGCAGTCGCAGCACCTCCGCAAGTGTGTCCATGTCGGTGCACTCGAGAAGAAGAAGGATTCTGTCTATGCTTTTGTAGATTCGACGGGACGATGTGCACTCGAAGAGGAGAACAGTGAATCGAATCACTGAGACGACGTTGGCTTTGAGCTCAGCATCAAAATCACACAGCATGTCTCCATGTACATTCTGTAAGAAAACCACTATCATAAAGAACAATTCCAGAAGAAAAACTCACTTTTGTGGTTCCTTTCTCCAGGATCACGTCGCATCGATTCAAGACCTCTGTCCATTTGTAAAGCTCCGTCTTTCCCATGACAGCGTGCACCTCACGCCCGCGATTGATAGCGTCGACGAACTCCTGCTCGGTCTTCGTTGCGACAATGGTGCGAAGAAGTGTGGCCGAGGCAGGCGGCATGTCTGTGCCAGAGTTGGAAGAGCTCGGTTCGGACTCGTCGATCCTCATCTTGATTGATGTTGTTGTAGACCCGCAAATTTAGTGGTTTCTTCTATATTTACAAATATTTGGTGTCGTTTTCCTGGGTCCTTTGATTGTTCGAATTTTCGTAATTTGATGGAAAAATCGAAACAAGCCTGAAAAAACTAGAATGAGTGTGACGTCTTGACGAAAGCAAGCGAAAACAAGAAGACTTCCAGCAGTACAGCTGCGCTTTTACTACGATTCTAATCGGCAGATGTAAAGGACTAATGGCCCGGCTGGCATGCGATTAACAATGTTACCAGCCGGGCTGCGCCGGGCTGCCGGCTTCTGCCGTCTTTCCTTTTACATGCAACCGATTAGAAAAATGCTCCAGAAGGCTTCATCCTGAACCAATCGCTTAGAAAATTTACGTGCACCTTCCGGTCAGGGTACTTGACCTCTCTGCCAAAAATTAGCTCAAACGGTCCAGTCATCTCTGAGAAACGGGCGTGGACAAAGATACGCACGGACAGACAGACAGACACACAGATTTTGTCGTTTAATAATAGTAAAGATTATCGCAATTAACAAGAAAATCCGGAGAAAATCAATAGATTTCGCAATAAGCCTGTCTTTTCTCGCAGTATTGCCATCAGAAACAATGAAAAATAGCAAAATCAAACTGAAAATGTTTCAATTCACACCTAGCCGTCAACAGGAAGGTGCGAACAACAACAAAACAAATCGCGCAAATCCCAATTTTCAGTGATTTCTTCAGAGAATCAAGGTTTTTGGTTGATTCTAGGCAATCGGCAGTGCTTTTTTTGCGTAGAAACAATAAAATCGTGCGAAAGTTCGCGATTTCGAGCGAAAATTTGAAGAAAATCCGAGAATCGATAGCGCCGAAGCAGCGAGCGAACACGGGTGATGACGACGAGAGAGCGCCAGACGACGAGACGGTTTAAAGGCGCATGCCGCCGCGCTGCGAGACCAGCCGCCGAAAGACGCGGGTTTTCGAATTTCAAAGGAACTTTTTCGATTACTTGAAGTTTTTCAATGGAAAATCTATATAAAAAGTAACAAAAACGTCAAGTAAAAGCAAAATGCAAGTTGATTGAATGCAGATAATCCTACAAAACATGGTTGGAGCTTCCAACTTGGAAGGGCGGTGCGGAGTTTTCGAGAACCGAAAACGCCACGAGTCCGACTCACGTAAATATTTGTTCGCTCGCTTTTTTAGGCCCGTGCTGTGTTATCAAAAAGGAACTAACGTCATAAAACCACTAACATGGATATTTGAACACCAACTCACCTGTTAGATTCAAATCCCAGGTTAGAAGAGAGAAAGAGGAGGGTGAATTGACTATAAGAGTCCTACCGAAGCCCCCTGAATCCCCTCAACCTCGAAACATCCCCAGGACGCGAGGGTCACAGCACCAGGCGTAGACGCAAAAGCGAGGTTGGGTGATCCAGTGGCTTCCTACTAATACAAGTACCCCTTCTTACTCTCTCCTCAATCGCCATAGTCGTGTTGATGGGAGCTGTTTGGCTTCGAATGGCGAGACGGTGTCGTGGAAGTCGAAATCCTTGATGCTCCAGTAGATCTTCTTGATGTCCTGCCTTTTGGTGGCTTTATCCAAAGTCGGTGTCCTTGAATTGAGGTTCCCAGAAGTTGAAGTTGAGCAGAATCTCAATCCGTTGATCCAGAAGCTTCGTTCGTCGACGCATCCTCCACATCATCCAATCCTCGACTTGTCTCCGTGTCATTGTCGTTCCTCCTATCCATTGGTCCTCTGAAACTACAGTGAGAATTGAGAAAAGCAAGAAACTAACCTTTTAGATCCGAATCCCAGACTAGAAGAGAGTAAGAGGAGGCGAAATTGACTATAAGAGTCCTAATGAAGTCCCCTGAATCCCCTCAACCTCGAAACATCTCCAAACTTGGAGGTCAGGGCCCAGGCGAAGACGCGAAAGCGAGATTGGGTGACTCAGGGGCTTCCTACTAATACAAGTGACCTCTCTTACTCTCTCCATATGCCGCCAAAGTCGTCGAGGTCTTCAGGATCCTTGGCTCCGGTGGTGACGTTGATAGGGTAGTCTTGACTCCAGGTAGTGGCAAGTTCGAAGAGAACGTTGACTCTCCAGAAGGCTTCGGTGGCTTGTTGGCTCGAGAAGACGTGATGTTTTGACTCCAGTATCCAGTATCCAGATGACGTGATGACTCTTGGAGGTTCCAGAAGGCTGAGAAGACGGCGAGATGTTAAGCAATCTGGAAATTGAAAAGTTTTAAAATTGCCTCAAATGGTGGCAAGACTCACCTTCAATGTCCGAATCCTAGACTAGAAGAAAGAAAGAGGAGGGTGAAATGACTATAAGAGTCCTACTGAAGTCCCATGAATCCCCTCAACCTCGAAACATCCCCGCAGCTTGGGGGTCAGGGCCTAAGCGACGACGCGAAAGCGAGGTTGAGGGTCCCAGAGGCTTCCTACTAAACCGTAACCCCCTCTTACTCTCTCCTTAGTAGCCAAAGTCGCCGAGGTCTTGAGGATCCGTGGGTTCAGGTGGTATGTGTTGATATGAGACGATTGGCGACGATTCGAACGTTGTGTAGTGGAAGTGGTCCGCTCCGAAGTCAGTGAGAGGATCGAGGAACTGAAAAAGCGATGAATTAGATTGAAAATTATGTGGAAACATTAGAAAATAAATGAAAAAAGGTTTAGGAAGGAAAAAGAAAGAGTCTAATCTGGAAAAACAAGAGAAAGAAAGAACAAAAAGAGGATCTAGAGCAAATAAGACGTCACAAACTGACGGTAACTGACCAAAAAAGGAGACAACAATACAATAGATCGATAACAGGAACCAACAGAGACCATAAACAATGCTAATGGCGCGCGAGATGGTGGTCAAAACGGCTAGCGAGGGGCGCACCTGCATCTGTCCCCCTCCAGAGGGCAGAGACGCATACAACGTGGGTCTGTCAGATGCTCGTTTATCTCATCGTAAAACAATCTTCCCACGAGCAAAGATCGTAAAGGGATTAGTCTTTGTCAAGTCTTTGTCTTTTATTGGTGCTAATTGATCCAATAGGGTGGTAAAAAAGAGCGGGGCCAAACACTGGATCGATTTGACAGTTGACAGAGTCGTAAACTGTCGTAAAATGATGTCCCCACGAGATAAGATCGTAAAGGTTATCGAATTTCGGTAAATATATTCATGAACGCTGCCCAAACTCGACTCCGCCCCAATACTACAGGGTCCTCTGGAATCGATCATTCATCGTCAGTCGTCTTCCGAACCCGGTAGAGGCTGACCGAAATTCCCCGAGCTTCCCACTATCCTATTACTGTGGGGCTCAAACCGAAATTCCCCGAGCTTCCCACTATCCTATTACTGTGGGGCTCAAACCGAAATTCCTCGAGCTTCCCACTATCCTATTACTGTGGGGCTCAAACCGAA
>LR537880.1:2277869-2288010 GCA_900883565.2 Caenorhabditis panamensis | reverse complement strand
AATTCCCCGAGCTTCCCACTATCCTATTACTGTGGGGCTCACCCGTCCGTGGTTGGACGTAAAACAAAACCATCCCCTTTCACGTGCTTCGCCTCTTCGTGGCGAAAGGGATCAACCGTTTTTCCTTGATTGGGAAAACGGGCTAAGAAGCACAATTCTATCTTTCTCCGGTTAAATATAGGCGGAAGTTGACTCGATAACTTCAAATCGACCCGTCCTATGAAACCAAAAGAGTTTCACACATATTTAAAGTAAACCAAACCAAACTCGGATATCAGAGTTTTCAAGACCTTTTCTGGTATTCGGATCATGTAATGCTAATCTTTCATAAAAGCAAAAGACAATTCCAAGACAGAGGCATCGAACTTTTGACTTTTCGGATCAGAAACAAGTGCGCAAAACATGGAAAACAACCAATGTGTTGAAAAACTTTCGATAACTCTTTTCGTTTTCAAGTTACAGCACATTTCCCGTCAATTCCTTATTGTTTCTGTGGTTTCTACCCTCTTATTCACGACCTCCACCTCAATACAATAACATCCATGCCTGCCTTGCCGTCTGCGTCTTTCCGCACTCACAAATTCTCGCCGTCCACGCGCTTTGACCAATTCCGACCAGTTCTCTGTCTCGTTTGGCTGTGTGGTGTGTTTTCTTCAGTTTTCATCGTTTCCATCGTTTCACAACACTCACAAAGCTGTTTCGCAATACATTTTGACACAATTTCAGCTTTTTTTGCTCATTTTTCCTAGGCTTTTCACTAAAAACCGTTTATTTGTCCTGTTTTGCAGGTTGTTCATTGATTTTTCAATTGGAAAAACTAAAAAAACGAACCATGTCGGACGAAGAGGAATACTACGACGAAGGCGGTGATGATTACGGAGGCGATGAAGGTGGAGATGGTGGTGGCTACGATGATCAGGATTATGGAGGTGGTGGTGGATACGATCAGTATCAGCAACAACAGGATTATCAAGGTAAGTAAACACATCACTGTTTTCTTGAAATTCATAAAATCTCATGTTCTAGATGATAACCAATACCAATACGGTGAGCCCCAAGAGGAGGAGTATGTTCCAGAAGAAGAGGAGGAAGCTGAAGAACACGAAGAGCAAGAATACGAGGACAACGAAGTCGAACCGGAGCCAGAAGAGCAAGATTACTCTGAAGACTACCCGGAGAACGTCACCGATGACGAGGATTCGGGAGAATACACTCAGGAGACCGCCCAGACCAATGCGTCTTCTGATGACAACGGTACCTCGATGTTCAAGGGAGCAATGGATGGATTCGGAGGTGGTGGATTTGATGGAGTTGTGGGACAAATTGGAAGTTTGATTAGTCAGGGAGGTGGATCTGGAGGTCTCTCTAACGTTTTCTCTTCTGGAGGCATGGAGTCTCTCGTCGGCAATTTGATCTCCTCTGCTTCCCATCAATTCTTCGGAATCAACCCGTCAACTGGAGCAATCATCGGAGCGATTGCTGGAAACTTGATCTTTCACATGGGCGGTCAACACAACTCGCTTAGCAGTATTGGAAAAGTGATTCTGGATAATATTATCAGTGGAAAGTTCAAGAGAGATGTGCAACCATTCGTTCCGGGAGGTGGTGGACCGGGAGCTCAGTTCACCGAGCAATTCCAGCCGATTAACTTTGCTCAAGAGCGCCAACGTTGTCTGGATCAACGGATTCTATTCGAGGATCCTCAATTCCCAGCTAATGACCATAGTCTTTACTTCAAGAGTCGTCCGGATGAGCAGATCATTTGGAAGCGTCCTGGAGAGATTTACGAGAATCCACAGTTGATTGTCGGGGAGAAAAGTAGATTCGACGTGAAGCAAGGAGCATTGGGAGACTGCTGGTTGCTGGCCGCCGTTGCAAACTTGACTTTGAGAGATGAATTGTTCTATCGAGTGGTTCCACCGGATCAGTCGTTCACTGAGAACTATGCTGGAATCTTCCACTTCCAGTTCTGGAGATATGGTCAATGGGTTGATGTTGTGATTGATGATCGTCTGCCAACTGTCGATGGCAAGTTGTATTATATGAGAAGTCATGAGAATAACGAGTTCTGGAGTGCTCTTCTGGAGAAGGCCTATGCTAAGTGAGTTGTTCTTTTGAACTCCCAAGTTTCCATTGCAAAGATTTCAGACTCTACGGTGGCTATGAAAACCTGGACGGCGGTACCACTGCAGAAGCCCTTGAGGACTTCACTGGAGGTCTCACAGAGTTTTTTGATCTAGAAAAAGCAGACAAAGCAACCACTCTCGCCATGTTGGTACGTGGAATGCAGATGGGATCCCTCTTTGGATGCTCCATTGATGCTGATGAAAACGTCAAAGAAGCTCAACTCACCAATGGTCTCGTTCGTGGCCACGCCTACAGTATTACTGCCATTCACACAGTAAACACTTATCACGGACAGGTCCCAATGCTCCGTATCAGAAATCCCTGGGGAAACTCGAAGGAGTGGAATGGGGCGTGGAGTGATGGAAGCCAGGAGTGGAATATGGTGGATCCAGGGCAGAGAGAGCAAATGGGAGTGAACTTCGCGAAGGATGGAGAGTTTTGGATGTCTTTTGATGACTTTATGACAAACTTTACCCAAATGGAATGCTGCAACTTGTCGGCTGATGTGATGGATGAGATTTCGAAGATGACTGGAGTAGAAGTGCATGATAAGCAGAAGCATCAATGGGTTGAAAAGCAGGCTGATGGGGAATGGAACAGTCAAAGAGGCACGGCGGGTGGATGTCAGAACAATGACACGTATGCTAATAATCCGCAGTATGGAACTTTCTTCCAGGTTTTATAGTCTATTCTTACATTTTCCAAGATTCTCTCTTTTTCCAGGCCCCCGCAGAATCCGTAGAACAAGATGGAAAGTGTACTGTCATCGCTGCAGTCCTGCAAAAGTACAGAAGAGAGATGCGCTCGAAGAATCTCGACAACCTACCAATCGGTTTCTCCATCTACCGTGCAGATGGAAGTGGTCAACCAATGACTGAAGCATCTTTCCGTGGCCAAAAGCCATTGGCTCGTACTAAAGTGTTCATTAACATGAGAGAAGTCACTGTGAGATTCCGTGTTCCACCTGGAGCGTATGTAGTGGTTCCGTGTACTTTTGATGCTTATGATGATGCTGCGTTCTTGTTGAGAATCTATTCGAACTCTCAGTTTGAGACTACGTGAGTTTTCCGTTGAGTTTGGGATTCTTTTCTAATTCGAAATCTTGCAGACAAATCCGCTAAATCTTCTCCATCGTTCGTCCAAATTCCGCATCGCATAATGAGATTACTTTGTATATGAGCTTGGGATCCCTAAACCTTGTATTTGAATAAACTTTGGTGTTGGAAAACTAGAAAACAAGAAGAAAAACAGCTTTATCAATTGACCAGTATTGAGCAAATTCAGTGAAAGACAGACAAGTGTCGACTAGAAGAATCAGTTGAGAGGGACGGGTAAAAAGTGAAGGAAAATTTGAGTGTAAATTTCAGAAGAAGCACCAAGAAACGAGCAGAGGGAAATGGCAATTTGGGGGAGAAAAAGAAAATGTTTAAAAAAAACGATAATTATAATTACAACTCGGTGGACTGCAAATTTACAGTACCGCCGGTCGGAGGGGGCGGGGCTGGAGGTGGGTGGTGTCGGGTGGCGATGGGGATTTCACCGTATGCTGGGTTGCCTCTGAAGTAATGAATTCTTGGCTTTCCGGGGTTCTGTAATCGGTTTACTCACTTCTGTGGCCTTCCCAATGTCACAGTATGCACTGTAGAGGCTTGAGCACTGATATGTCGAAGCTTCCGCTCATAGTTGTTCCTTTGACGACACCAAATGCATAAAGATAACAAGAAGATCACGAAGAAAAGAAGAACTGCTATCTGGAAAATAGGCTGTTTGTAAATGCGCTCTATTTCTTAGAACGCTTACAGCAATATACTGCGGCAACTTTGAAGGGATTGGAACTGGCGGGAACGCTTCTCGAAGTCCGTATACACTTCGCAGCTCGCTCCTGGATTCTGCGGATGATGTCATCAGAAGATTCACAGCTCTATCGACGTTGACAAACTGTCCGTCTCGATCCATAAAGTGGACTAGCATCAGGGTGAAGTTCGAGTTTTGACGACACTTGTCAACAATGGTTTGGAGGCCGGTAGCGTTGGAGAGGTTACTAAAAACAGAGAGATGATGGTTTTTTTTTGGTTTTTCGGTAGTTTTTCTTACTCTGCAATCTTCTTTTCGTTCTTGATGATCAATTCGAATGGAGCATCAAAGACGAGTTCAGTTTGTTGAGCGTAAGTCACCACGGAGACCTGGAAAATTGATTGAATGATAGGATCAAAAAACGAGCTAATTCTGGAACCTACCATTACAGAAGTTGTATCCTCATGCCCGGCTCCATCAACCACTACCACCGTAAACGAATAGGATGAATCCTTCAACAACTCATTCGCCGTGACCTCTCCAGAATCCTTATCAATAGAAATTGGGGCCTCACTCGGTGTGAAACTCTGTCCAGGGCTTCTCACAAATCCTCGGATACTGTACTTCAACCCATCCACCTCCTCGTCTAAATCTGTCGCCTGCACTGTAAGGATGTGGCTTCCAGCGGTCACGTGTCCCTGGACTATGGTAGTTGTGTAGATCTTTTCCGTGAATCGTGGGAAGTTATCGTTTACATCTATCACATCAATCAATGCCACAATGGTTCCGTTTGTGGATTTGTGGGGGTCTCGACAGGAAAGATGACAGTCGTAGGCGGTTACAGTGATTTGATGTTGCTTCTTGTGCTCTCGGTCAAAACTGGAGTTGGTGTAAAGAATGGGGAGAGTTGGATCCGAGAAGAAGAAGATTGGCGTGTCGGTTGTATAGCAAACTTTAGTGTTATCTGAATGGAAGTCTGAATCCAACGCGGCGGGGATCCTTCCAATTTGTCTCTTCCCCTTCTCATTTTCCAGTACAGTAAGCCGAACATCTTGTTTTGGGAACATTGGGCAGTTGTCATTTCTATCATTCACCGATATGAATAGGTGGGTTGAAGTGCAATTGGCAACTCGACAAGCTAGAATCTTGATCTCATGAACTGTCTTCTTTTCAAAATCAAATGGAGCTTTAGCTCTCAAGGATCCATTGACAGAGCCGATTGTAAACATTTGCCAATCCTTCTTGAACATCTCATCGAGGCCAAACGTAACATTCTGATCTTCTCCATCCTCTTCCAAAACTTTCACTCTGATGAGTTCTTCGTAAACAATATTCTCATCAAAGTAATGAATCGAGTTCTGTTTCGGACTGATAACCAATGGGTTATGGTGCGTGTTCTTTGCTGGGTATACGGTTACACAGTATGGCGACGTGGCAGTTCTGGCATTGTCATCATTGGAATCCCTCAGAGTGATGGTTGAGCAGAGCCGCTGTCCTGCATATCCCTTCAAAGGCGCCGCTACCATAAGCCGCCAAGTATCATCTATACGGAACATGGTGGAGTTCAGGTCTGCAGTGAGTTTCTGGGATTCATCAGCATCAGAGACAACTAGTACAGTAACCACAGTTCCGATGACAGAATCTTCTCCAATGTTCAAATGAGTTAGATCAGTGTTATGGATCACCGGATCATTATCATTGACATCTAGAACATTCACTGTCACCGAAGCAAAGACTTCATGGAAAGGAGCATCTCCCTCGTTATCAACGCATTTGATAGAGAGACTATGGACTCTTTGAGTCTCAAAGTCCAATGGGGCAACTAGACGAATGGTAGAGTTTCCCTCATCGATTTTGAAGAATCCCTCATCTCCAGTCATACTGTATCGAAGTCGCGCAAACTTTCCACTGTCAGAATCAGTCGCCAATGGGTACGGTAGCTCTAGAACCGTCCCCAACACAGAATCTTCTCGAACAGAGGTGGTGAAGATGGAGGCGTTTTTGAAGATTGGTCTGCAAAATCAAACAGTTGAAACCTTCTTGTTTTGAGGGTTAGAGACCGGTTATCATTAGCATCTGTGATTGTTAGTATAAAGGGTACAGTAGCAGTAATAGAGGTTCCTGTCGCCTGGACGAAGCCCTGGATTTTGTGTTCTTTTTCAAAATCCAACAGGCGATGTATTCTGATGACTCCGAACTTGTCAATGTGTAGTTTGTGTTTCGGGCCCGATTTAATTAGTAAGGAGTACCTGGTTAGTAAGGGTTAGGTACTTGGTACAGTAGATAAAACTCACTTGACACCATCCTCTTTTGTCACTCCTTCAGCTGGTAGTTCTCCAACAATGCTCCCGATCGTCGTGGACTCTGATGCACTGAACTTTCTGGGAACTCCTGGAGTACTGTAGCTTGGCACCACGTCATCAGTGTCCATTACATTGATAATAAGCTCTACGGGCACTTCCCGCTTTCCTTTTCGCATGGAAATATACAGTTTGATCTGTCGGACCTTGTCAGGGTCTACTCTTGCCAAAGTCTCAATTCTCCCCGACTTCTTATCAATACTGATCCACCGCATCACTTCCTGATCCTTGAATCCTTCTGCTGTAGCCCGAATGATCTCGTAGGTGTACCCAGGCATTCCAGCGTTCAGCCATTTGATCTCTGACCTTTCCATTGTGTCATTGCTGTTGATCTGGGTGGTCAGCTCATTCTGCACACTTTTTGCTTTATGCTCATTGAGAACTACAGTAGTCCATGCGGTGTTTTCGGGGTCCCCTCCGTCTTTTGCAGTTACATTGAACTCTAGGAACACATCCTTTTGAAGAGCTTCTCCTGTTGTTGTTCCAATGTACACGATTTCTCCTTCATCTGACACTTTGAATTGTGGATCTTGACTGGTATAAGTGACGTAGTTGTTTGGCGACGTGGCATCTGAATCTTCAGCCTTCACTTTTCCAATAACACCTCCTGGGGAGATGTTGGCATCGAGGACAATAGAGTACCGGGTGTTAGAGAAAATTGGAGAGTTATCGTTGATATCTTTAACCTTGATTGTGATGACTGCACTGCTACTCCTCGGCGGTTCTCCAGAATCACTAGCTGTCACTGTCAAGTTCACTTCATTGGATCCCAAGGCTTCTCTGTCAATTGCTCCAATGAAAAGTACACCATCTGAGGAAATATCGACTGGAAGATCTCCTTTTTCTTGGATTGAATAGCTGATTTGTCCATTTCGACCTTCATCTAGATCGGTAGCCGTAATCTTGACTTTCTCACTCTTTCCCTCATCAACTGTAACGGTGAACTGATCCTTTTCAAAGATTGGTGAGTTATCATTCTCATCCTTCACAGTAATTGAGAGCTGGGCTTTTGCAGAAGCACCGTTTTGATCTGTTGCTTTCACTATCAAGTCAAACTTCGCAATCTGCTCTCGATCGATGACTTCTTTGTTTTGAACTTCACCGGAATTAGAAATGGAGAACTTCTCAGCATTTTCACTCAGTAATTCATAAGTAACTGGACCGGAACTCAGCACTTTCAGCTCTCCAATAACTGTTGGTTCCCGGTTTTCCACCACAGACAGTTCATAGAGACTTCGCTCGAATTTAGGAATCATTTTGGCTTTTTGTAGGATTGGGGCGGATTTGGTGGAGGCTGGGACTGAGCGGAGGACTATTCTGCATTGACCAGTTGAGGACTTTATCTGAAAAAAAGATTGATTTCTTTTAGTCTCCTAGACACGTGATTTTTTACCAATAACTGTGCATTATCCAAATTCTGCGCCGATATCTTTTCAGCGTCTAGAACTTGAAGTTCCAGTTGATTGTCACTGATAACTTTGAGATCAAAACTGTCAGAACCACCGATTAAACGAATCTTCTCCTCAAATAGGTAATTTTTTATCTAAATTTACCAAGAAATATCTTACTGTAGCAGTAGAAACCATAGTTTTGATAACAACTGGAGTATCAAACTGTCCGGTTCCTTGGATTAGACGGGCTTCATAGATTGGAAATTCACAGAGGGATTTCTCCTATGAAATGTGTTAATTTGAAAGGGGTTTCAAACTTTTTTGATACCTGAACCACCTGATTCTTCTCCTCAACTTTAGCCTCAACCTCTTCTTGTTTTAGGCTAAGCTTCATCTCAGCTTTGACACTTTTTCCTTTTTCTCCGGTTTCTCTGGCCTAAAAACTTTGTTTTTCAGCTAGTTTTTTTTGTGTAAAAACCCACCGTAACCTCTACAGAAACCACTTCTCCATCAGCAATCATCGCTTTCAGTTTTACCTCCCCGGTTTTCGGATCGATTGTGAAGTTTGGATTTTCGGATATTGTATACGAGAGTTCGGATTTTTCCACACTAGTCGCTGTGATTTTTGCCACAATATCATCGATTTTCGCAGATTTTGAAATTTGAAATACTTGGGTGAAATCCGTTTGGAAAATGGGTGGTTCGCTGAAAACTAGCTTTTCATAAAACTTTCTGTAGCATAAACTTACTCATTCTCGTTTTTCAGGTGTATTGTGACTGTGTGGACTACAGTATGCGTTCGATTCGAGTGAGGGTCTCCGTCTTTCGCAGTGATGTTGAAGGTGTGGATGGGCTTGCTGCAAAAGTTATAAAACATACAAAGTAAAAACAAAAAAAAAAGATTCTCCCCGGCCGGGAATTGAACCCGGGTCTCGCATGTGACAGACGCGGATACTCACCACTATACTACCGAGGACACGTGCTGACCTAGCACCAGGGGTATTGATAAGCGCAAACATTCTCTCGCTCACCTCTCAAAGTCCAGTTGTCGGGCAACACGTAGAGCAGTGGTACACTGGCCGTTGTTGCAGTTGCGCTTGTCCAAAGTGAAGAAATCGTCGCCCTGAATCGATGTTTTCTGTTATTTTCTGATCCGAGGAACTTGAATTACCTCAATGGAGAATCTAGAAATGCCAGAAATGCCGGTATCCGGGTCTTTTGTGTATATTTTGAAGACCTCTGCTCCAACTTCTGCGTTTTCCGATAACTCAAAGGAAGTCGGGGTGTTGAAGAACTGCGGCGGGTTGTCATTCACGTCGACCACCTGGATTTCCAATGTTGCCCTGGACTTTTTGGGTCCCGAAACGACCAGGGAGAACGATTGTCCTTTCGCACCGTCGGCGTTTTCTTTCTGGAAACGAAAAGGACACTTGAAATACACTGGATATCGGAGAGTGTGTAGGGAATAGGGAAAATACTTGAAAGTCAATTGGCCGGACTGACTGACTATGGTGAATTAGTGGCGAGGCGTGAAATTGTTGCGAAACCGTCCAATAGAGCGCATTTCGGAGCTTCCAGCTTTTGATTGTCAATAGAGCGCACTTGCAACATACAAAGCTGCTCAAGCCCCTTACATATCAAAACTAGGTCAACATAACCGTCAAACCCAATCTTTAAGCCTCAAGACCCCCGGAAACATGTGAAAACGCAGCCAAGTGGATAATCGTCCTTGTCATCCACACCGCAGCCATTTTCAATATGATCTCTTTCCACTTTTTCCTCAAAAAATCTTTGATTCCCCCCTTCTTCTTCATCTCCATTCAACTTATATATAACAGGCGTGTAAATCCCCCTATTGTAAAGCGGCACCCCATGGAAAATGCCCTTGGCGAAAGAGGGGAAGAGGGAATACGGTGTGTTGGTGAAGGAAGAGAACACGTTTCTTCGGAAAAAGGAGGAAATGAGGGTGCTAATTGAAACCGAAGAGGGAGTAGCGGAGAAGAGGAGACGTGGACGTCGGCTGTTTCGGATACTGGTAATAATTAGTAAGGTGTTGGCGATGGCTAAGAGGTTTTGGCATTAACATATTTTCAGATTTCTCATAGGGAAATTGGAGTTTTCACACATAGATTGTCTTGTTTTAAGGGTTACTGAAGCTTTTCCAAGTGGTTTTCCGGCTTTTTCAGATGTTTTTCCTACGTTAACCTTAAAGGCGCATGCCTCAAATTGTGGACGGGTCTCGCCACGAAATCGGTTTTTTGGAGTTTTCTCATTCTTGGACTGATTTTCTTGATTTTTTTGTTGCTGAATCTAGACGTATTCCTCCTCCAATGCCACCCTCAAGCTCGCAAGCTCAATTTCATCGTCAATCAAGTATAAATTATTGATTAGCTCATCCTTCTGCCTTCGGGTAATTATCTAGCTTTTAGTGTAGCGTAGTTTCAAAAGTGCAAGCTGACCCCCCCCCCC
>LR537880.1:2255829-2277854 GCA_900883565.2 Caenorhabditis panamensis | reverse complement strand
CCCCCCACTCAATAAATTTTAATTGCGCACTGGCCCGGAAGAGTCTACAGGTGGAATTTGGGTTTCCCTGGACACCTTCGTGATGCTTCTTTCTTCGTGACTCGTGGCTCATCCCTACCCGGTAGCCTCTCCGCTACAGTAATCCGTGTCGGTAGGAGGAAAGTGTGAACTTTTGTCTTGTTTTGTCTCTGAGTCAACAAAAGAGTTGGGGTGGAAGACGAAGAAGAAGCACAGTTTTTGGCTTGGTTTGGAAGACGGGTATTTACAGTGCAGATTAGATTGGTCAGTCGGAACGGATGGAGATGGTCAATATGCGGGGAAGCGAGGCGGAGATGATGAGTAACGAGAGAGGGACTCTTTTTGATACTTATTTCGAGTTTGGAATTGGAAAAGTTTATGAAATCCAGAAAAAATGAATAGGCGCACTTAGGATAATAGGAGTCTTGAGACGAATTCGGTTTTTTGCTGTTTTCTCGTTTTTGGACCCACTTTTTTAAAATTTTCTTGATGAAAACGAATAGAAACAAGAATTTGAAACTTAGAAATAGTTCATTCGACCAGAATTATTGAGTTTTTCAATGCGATTTACTCGTTTTTGTAGTTTTTCAGCCAAAAACACGAAATCTGAAAATTTTAGCTGGAAAACTAAACAGTTCTGGTTGAACTGACTATCAATCGGTTTCAAATTTTCTATTCTTTCCGAATTTGTTTGAAAAATTTGAAAAAATCAGTTCAAAATCGAGAAAACACCGGAAAACCATTTCCCATTTTGTGGCACTGCAGTAGAGTAGATTCCCAGGAGATTCCCACTATTATCACTGAACACAGCTGATAATGGATGCATAATCGAATCAGTCCCCTCTTAGAACAACACATCTTCTAGATCATATATGCATTTACGGTCTGTTTCCGTGCGTGATTAGGTTGGTTGGTAGCCGAAGAAGTGAGTACAGGAGGCGAGGCGACGAGAGAGTGTGAGAGAGGGCAGAGACGCAGACACGGCAATGATGCGCGAAATTCGCGAACGGTTAAGCCGTACAAACATGGAAAAGATGAAGAAAACGACGAAGAAGAAGAAGAAGACTCACATCTGCATCGAAAGCCACGTTGAGCTTCAATGTGGCACATGTGTCATTGATCTTCACAACGTTGAAATAACCGAGTGGGTCACCGGAAATGACTTTTACATTTTTTGGACATAGTGTTACAGGTAGATGAGTTCCAACTGGCCAGTCCTCTTCTACGAGAAGAAATGAGGGCTCAACGAGCAGATAGGCGGATTCTGTAAACCGTTGTTGCAAATTTTTTTGGCATGTTGTTTTGCAAAAACTCTCTAGTTTGAAGTTTGAACACTTGAAATCTATACCTAACCTACTTTGGCTAATAAATAAATGGGGCAAGGTTAGAAAAATAAGTAAGGTAAACATTCTAGACACTTGTACAAGTACAAGTGGTAATGCAATGGAGAATCCAACTAGGATCCAGGTTCACACAAAGTTAGTCGAAAGTGGGTCCCACCACGAAGTTGGTTTTTTGGTGTTTTCTAGTTTCTGGGCCAGTTTTTTCGAATTTTTTTGATAGAAATAGATAGAAAAGAGAATTTTAAGCCTAGAAACAATCGGTTTGACAAGAATTTGTGAATTTTTCATTGCAAGTTTTCCATTTTTGTGATTTCAGTGAAAAAGTGCAAAAACACAAAATCTCAAAATTCAAGTTGAAAATTTGAGCAATTTCAGCAAAATTGACTACCAATAGGTTCCAAGTTATCTTCTCTATTTGATTTTATAACAAAACATTCAAAAAAATCCATCCAAAATTGAGAAAACACCAAAAAAGTGGCGAGACCCAACTTTTTGGCGTTGGTGGTATGTAGGTTTTTGATCAATTTCTCCACTTTCTCAAAGGTTTTTCTCAAGACTTTCAACTTCCACCATAAAATCCTTCCCTCTTCAAGACATTTACACTAGTCCCCCGCCGAGTAAGTACCTGTTCTCTTCACACAAAACCCGAATAACAGCAGAAGTAATGGGATGAATATAGGGAATGGGGGAGTAGGACGCATTTAAGTTACAGACATATAAATGGAAATGGATGATGAAAACAGAGAAATTAACAAAAAATATGAAACTCTCTGAAAATTTGCGTTGTTCAGTGGGAAAATGGACAGCTGGGGGGAGGTTTGTGGTTGCAGGGGTGCGGTCGGAAGGAAAGTGGGCGGGGCTTACTTGGGGCGATGCGGAAAGCAAGCAAAGGAGAAGGAGGAGGAGGAGGTAACGGAGGGAGGGACGAACTGATTCAATTATTATTATGTGAGGAGGGGAATGGGTGATGATTTGAGGTGACGTGGAGGAGATAAATTGGATGCAAAGTGGAGAACAAGTTGGCGATTGTTTACTTTAACGAGGTGACCCGGTAATTGACAAATTCCTCTTGTTGTTTTAGAGGAAGTTTTAGTTTCAGAATCCACATTTTCTCAGGGTTTCTCTTCTTTTGAACAAATTATTGCTGCGGTCACGCAAAGTGGCCCTCGGTGGGTCTCGCCACGAAATCGGTTTTTTGCTGTTTTCTCGTTTTTGAACAAACTTTTTCAAATTTTTTCTAATGAAAACGAATAGAAAACAACATTTGGAACCTAGAAATAGTTCATTCAATCAGAATTTTTGAGTTTTCCATTGCAATTTACTCATTTTTGTAAATTTTCAGCCAAAAACACAAAATCAGAAAATTTTAGCTGAAAAACTGAACAGTTTTGGTTGAACTGACTATCAACCGGTTTCAAATTTTCTATTCTATTCAAATTCATAAAAAACATTTGAAAAAATTGGTGCAAAATCGAGAAAACAGCAAAAAACTGACCCGCAGAGAGCATGAACCAAAAGTTTGACTTGAAGCCTTGAACTTTGTAGCTTCAGTTTTAGGAAAAGTGGTTTTGAAACATGCTCTTTCAAATAGGCATAGTTTCATAATCTCACCCCAAAATCAGATTCCAAGATTCCTTTCCAAACAGACTATCAATTTCAAAGTCCCCGATCGCCATGTTTCATAATGAGAAGCCTCGCAGGGCCTCCTAATTGCAGGTTCCAAGGGCTTCCTTTGCAATTCCTGAGAGTTCCATGTTCATATTCCTCGCTCTTTCGTACTTGGATTCCGCATTTTTCCCATCTTATCAATGATATTCGAGAGACGCAGACATCAAAGTACTGGTACAGTGTAGTCCGTGTAGTATACGGCGTTGTCCGAGAGAGAACGAAGGTTTTTTGCACTTTTTTGGGCATTTTTTTTTACATTTTTTGACACTTTTGAATGTTAATAAACTCTTGCTCTATGTTCTGAACGTTGGTTTTCTCGATTTGAGAAAGAGAAAAAATTTTGAAGAAAAAAAAGTTTTTTTTTTCACTTTCTTTCAATGATAAGAAAAAAGTTAGAATTTGAATTTGATTTAAACCGTGTCAGACTGCTTATCAGTTCCGCATTTTCCGCTTTCTATACCTTTTTTTTCTAATTTTCGCTCTTTCCAGCAAAAATGATTGATCAAATCCAATGGCTCATACAAAACTGGGAGCTTGTCGGGAACTCCTTGCTTTATAAATTCAAAGATCAAAAATTCCTGTTAGCGGCATTGAAAGGGTTGAGAAACGGTTTAGTGTGAGTTTTTCTAAACAAAAAAATGAACAAAACCTCCAATTTTCAGCTATGGAGTCCGAATTCGAGCCCCACATGCGTTGGTCATGGTGTTTCTTTTTGGTGAAGGAACGTGAGTGTTTTAGTCAATTTTCCAGCATAAAAATCCCTTGCTAATGTTCAGATTCCTTCAAAAAATGCTCACAATCTTCCGTTTAACCAAGACACACGCTTTGAATCTAGCGAAATTCGTCTTTTCCTACAAGTTTTTGCAAGGCGCTTTGTCCGAAATGGACGGGAAGAAGCGGGAGTGGCACAGTTTCGCAGCTGCTCTGGTTATGGGCTATTTTGTGTTTGGAGAGAACAATGCGGTTAATATGCAGGTAAAATAACCATTTTCTAACCTTTTGCAATTGGTTTTCATATTTTAGATCAATTTGTACCTGTTGTCTCGAGTTGTTGTTGGATTGACAAAGTTGGCGGCTAACGAGGAGCTTATTCCGCAGCCTAGTGAGTTTCTGGGAGCCTTGGGGCGGTTTTGAAAAGCTTCACTAGTCTGAGAATTCTTAAAACCCCCTTCATCTACAAACGCCAAAAAACTTGGCAGTTTGTTGGGTCTCACCGCGAAATGGGGTTTTGGTGTTCTATGGCTTTCAACTAGTGGAATTACCCTGAGATTCACGGATAATTTGTACGATTTACGAAAAACTATCAAAATCGCTCAAAAATTGAATGAAAAGTTACTGTAACCTTAAAGGCGCATGCCTCAAATCGTCGACGGGTCTCGCCACGATATGGGGTTTAGGTGTTTTTTTTCGTTTCTGGACGGATTTTTCTAAAATTTTCGATGAAACCTGAATCGCTCTGGTAGAATTAACTATTGCTAAGTTCCAAACCAACTTCTCTATTCGTTTTTATCAAGAAAATTTGATAGAATCGGTATAAAACCGAGAAAACACCAAAAAACCGATTTCGTGGCGAGACCCGTCGCCAAGCCGGAAACTAGGAAAACCGTTTTGCATCAAAAGATCATTCATTCTTCTTATCATTCTAATCATAGATAATTCTAAAGAAGGTGATAAAAATGATGAATAGCAGAGTAGAGAAGGTGTTGAACCGAACCGATTGGGTGTCTAGGTGTTTCTAAATGATGAATTGGCTAATTATCAAGGAATTGTGATAATGAAAATGATTCTTTTCAGACTTCCCCGTCTTCCCACTCTTCGCTGCAGCTGTCTGGGGAGTCGTCCTGTGGCTCTTCGAGTTCCACCCATCTGTCCTTCAAGGATCCCTTCAGAAATCCATGACTTACTTGTATCACGATTCCAACTTTTGGACTGATATCAAGACTTTCCTTTTGAGAAACAAGTAGATGTTTGGAAATAAATTTTGTGTCTTGTCTCTTTAGTTACACGTTTATAAATGTGTAACAAGATTTCCTGCGGTAATGAGGTTTGTCGCCTTCTGTTTCTCGTGTTCCGTTTCAATGTTATTATGTTTATTCAAATATGGAACAAAACCCGTATAAAACATACCGAAAACTTGAAATTATGAATGAGAACAATCCTACTACTTTCTAGAACAAAGTAAACCTCTTGGTCTTCTCCACATAAGTATTGAAAAACGCCTTATGAGCCACGTTAACCCATGTTTGAGGTGCTTTCTCGAACTTTATCCCAGCTGTGAGCATCCCTTCACAGCCTGCAGAACTCTGTTGGCACATTTCGTTGACATCGTCTAGGACTGTTCCGAACGCTTCTCGACGGCATTGTTCAAGGTCTCGCATGGTTTGACGAGCTTCTAGGGCCCAGGGACCAAGCAAAGTTTCTAAACATTCCGAAAGTGAGAAAAACCTAACACCAATTACCAACCTCCAAACTGTGTTCCTTCAATCCTTTGCAAAAACTGATCAATCATCTTACTGTTCAGTTTCATTAGAAGCGAGTGATCGAAGGAATTGTTATACTCGACAACTGGCGGGTTTAGAAGGTGCCTTTCAAACCTGCGAAGATGCAAAAAGTACAAGTGGGCGTTGTCAAACATTTCGATTGTGGTGTGCTCATGAACATCATCTACCAACTCGTTTCGGTATACGGAGTGCATGTCGAAGTGCATTACCTGAAAAATCAATTTTCTATTGTCTGTCCGTGAATCGGTGTTCTCGAGTCCGCGCCACCCAAAACAATAATTCAGTGAAAAACTCTGTTCACAGTTTTCGCCCTTATTTTGTTCATTTTTGACCATTTTTCTCAAACTTTTTTGTAGTAACATTTAGACAATTGTCTTTTCAAATGTTTTCACAAAAAAGTTTAAGAAAAATAATCAAAAATGAGCGGAATAAGGGCGAAAAAAGTGAACGGCTACATTTTTGTTTCGGCAAAATGACGCGCCCGCACGAAACAAGAAACTCGGTGGTTCACAGTTTGCGCCCTTATTTTACTTGTTTTTGATCATTTTTTAAACAGTTTTTTGTAAGAAACATTCGAAACACAATTGTCTGAATGTTTTTACAAAAAAATTTGAGAAAAATGATCAAAAATGAGCGAAATAAGGGCGAAAACGGTGCGGAGTCAAACACAACTCACCCTCTCCGGTCTATGGAACATCTTCTTCGACACTCTATAATCCCATCGAATATTTTCCACTTGCAAAACTCTAACCGATTGCAGATCAAACTTGATATCATTCGGCTTATTTATAGAATCCCAGTGCTGTGGCTGATGACTCAGGATCCAGTCAGCTTTGAATTGGGCGGCTTTAGGATGCCTGGCAGCTACAAGGTTCAAGTAGTTGGAGATGTTCAAGTTGGAAGACACCGGAAGATCATCCAAATCCGTGTTGGCGATAAACTTCACAGAACTCCTGGCTCGCAGCATGCAGTCATGCATGAAAGCAGTAGCTCCATGCCGGAAAACTCGACTGTTCGGGTCCTTCTCATAGATTCCTCGATCTCTCGAGTGCACTGGAAGATCACTCCAATCAATCAACTCTAGATCTTCTCCAAGGGATTCTTTATAAAAATCGAGAATCTGTTTGGTTTGCCAAGTATAACTATGCACGTAGAAGTAGAACTTGGTGGCTCCTTGTGCTAGCCAGGACTCGAAGAACTGGACAATGACAGTCCAATCAGTAAAGAAGAAGATTGGTTGAAGGCAGACTCCAAGGGTGTGACCGTAGGTATGGGAGGGGTGGAGGCGAACGTCTCTGAAGATAGAAAACGGTATAGATGATATGTATTGGTCCGTTAATCGGTGCCCTCGAGTCCGTGGCCGCGGCGGCATGCGCTTTCGGTCTTCACCGTTTTCGCCCTTATTTCACTTGTTTTTGACTATTTTTTAGACAGTTTTTTGTAAGAAACATCCAAAGCGACAATTGTCTTGATGTTTTTACAAAAAAATTGAGAAAAATTGTCAAAAATTAGCGAAATAAGAGCGAAAACTGTACGACCTCCGCGGCCACGAAGAGGACACCGTTTGACGGAAAACTCACTTCACCGGGACCACTGTAAACTCATCATTCAGCTCTGTTGTCAAATGGAGGAATGGGGAATGAGGAGTTGTCAATGGCAGTCTAACACTTCCAAACCGTGTTGCCATTGAGCAGAACAAGATGTCGTAGCAGCTCGAATTGAAGCAGGACCATTCAACTGGCTGCCAACCAAGAGTTGGGACTTCTGCTTTTAGGTTTATGCTGTAAAAACATTGTAGATATTGAAATCTTTGTAGGTACAGCTCACCTATTATCCTGATTCTCCAAATACACAAACCGAATCTCCTCATTTGACACTCTGTACGCTTCCCTTACATACACCCCAGCAAACTTTGACCCGGATTTGGAGCTTCTGGTAGCTTTCCTCTTGATCCATGCTTCTTTGAGAGATAAATCACGTCGTCGTCTCATTTCTATAGCTTCCACTTTTTTACCAGGAGCGATTTCATGTTCGTGCCCTGTGTCATCTTCAAACGGTCCTGTGTAGATGTTGATGGCACATACTGTAAAGTAGGAAAATAAGTGTTAAAACAAAGAAACAACCAATGAAACAAGAAACACTCACCAAAAAATGTGATAACAGCAAGAATACACGCGGCGACACAGTAGTAGTTGCGTCGATGAGCCCTGCGCATGGCACTAGACAACGGTTACGAAATGAATGGCCAATGGCAGGTGGGAGGAAGAGAGAGAGATCTTTCCTCTCTCTCTTTTTCTAAATCCCCACCATCTTATCTGAAATTCAATCTGGAAGAAAAAGAGAAAAGACACACGGGAACTGGATTGGGGAAAGACGCGGGACAGCTAGCTAGCTGACCACCAGCAGCCCCGCTGTTTCATTCAACTCGGGGGGAAAAGCAACGAATTATTGAGGGGGGATCTGATACGGAAGAATGTTAGGCAATCCGCGCAACACCGCTCAGGAAATCGCCGCCACGCGTCGTCAATTGCGCCAGTCCTTCGGTTATTCCGATCTGAAATGAGCGTTTGTAGGGATCTTTGCTAGGAAACAAATGTAAACCGATAGATTAGAAAGTTTTGAACATTTTGTTAGTTGATCGTTTCTAAATATCTTTCGAAAAAAGGTTGATTTCGAATGATTAGTGGGAGCTTCAGTTGCAGATTTTCTTTAATCTTTGAAGCTTTACATCTCAAAAACCAAAAAAGATATCAAGAAACTGTCAACTAACAAAATGTTCACCATATTTTGATCTACAAAACCATATGTTATTCCAAATAACTTCAACACAAAACTTTTCCGAAATCCGTGCTAGATTGGTGGGATCTTCAGTGACAAATTTGCTTCAATCTTTGAAGCGTTATATCTCAAAAACCAAACAAGATATCAAGAAATGGTCAACTAACGAAATGTTCAGCACGCTTTAATCTACAGTATCCTATGTTTTTTTAACAAAATCCAACACAAAACTTTTTTGAAATCCGTGCTAGAATGTGTCTTGATGTGATGCGAATGTTGAATTCGCATTTGGATTTGGATTTGGATTCCGAAATTCGGAAAATGGAAAACTTGTCCTGTTTTTAAATCTTTTCGATCTATCTTCTATTCAATGATCATTTTTCAGGATAACTTAAAATTTATAGGGACGCAATTTTACTGAAATTTCATGGAAACACATGAACCCAATTTTCTAACAAAGTGGGTCTGCTCGGTCTCCCCAACCTAGACAACCATCAAAACAAACAACATTTTGATCTTGTTATCAATCATAATCTATCAAGTCTTCAGTTTCAGGCCTCAAAACCCCAGAGAAAATTGAAAAAAATTACACAAGATCCGCCACCCCCCGGAAAAAAACTTGATGGGGTAAGAAGCATTACGCCAACACCCTCGGAGAATAGATGCTTATCTGGGATACCGTGCCGTATTCTCACCGACGAACACGGTTTTTTGATGCCGAGATGGGCAAATAAGGTGTTGGAAAGAAGAAGAATAGATCTTTGAAGAGAAGAGAAAGCATCTCGACAATTTTTTGTTTTGTTTCGAGAAGCGTCTATTGTCTGTCGGTGCCCACGAGTCCGGGGCGGCAGCGGTCTCACCGTTTTCGCCTTCATTTTGCTCATTTTCGACTTTTTTTCAGAAACTTTTTTGTAGCAAACATTTGAAAATACAATTGTTTAGATGTTTTCATGGGAAAGTTTTAGAAAAATAGTCGAAAATGAGCAAAATAAAGACGAAAATGGTGAAAAACCTCCTGGCGCAGGCCGCCGTGAACACTAACTCGAGTGCACCGATTGACAGACAGACAATACTAACCTTCCGATTGTTTTCCACTTCTTCTCGAGGTCTTCCTTCTATGAAAATGTACCCGCAAAGCACCACATCCTTCTCAGGCGTCTTCATCACATAACGACTTCTTTCCACTTTCCCACTTTCCACATCTGCATTGTATCGATCCAGAGAGTTGTTGCAGCAGAGAGTTGTCAAAAGGATAATGATGGGAAGGAGGATTAAAGCGATCAGGACAATGAAACCTGTAGAATCCAGTGAATTTCTAAATGCTGGATTACTAACCTTCATTCAGTGTGCATTGACAAGCAATCTGGATTCCATTATAGATCAAAAAGATGGCAAAGAAGACACTTCCAGCCACCACTGCCAAACTCAACGCAGCACACAACACCATTCCTACCCACTTTATCAGAAGTGTAATGAACAAGACGATTCTTGACAGGTACCACCAAAAGAAAGGCAAGAAGCCTCCCTCGGCTTGCTGATCTTTTTGCATTTTCTCCGCCAGTTCAATGAGGTTTTCCAGCTGTCGATGCTCCTCATCGTTCTCTCGATCCACATAGAACTCATCAATTGGCTGTGGGGGCTCTGGTTCCTCTTTAGGTGGCGCTGTTAGAGAAGCTAGGGAGTTTCGTATTGAAGTTTTCCTCGATTTGGAGCCATACGTGTCGAAGAGTGTGTGAGCTGATGGGCGGCTCATTGGATCATAGACAAAAAGAGCATCCACTAGATCTTTGATATCTTTTGAAGCATCCGGTATCAAGTTGTCACTAGTATACAGTAACCTCCTTCGGCTTCCCCACTCTGTGATAAGTTCTCGGTGTAAACTGTCTCCGTGGAAGTGCATAAAGTGATCCAGAAACGGGGGATATCGAGTCACCATTGTTACAAGGACACATCCAACTGACCACATATCAGAAGCGCTTGTTAGCGATGGGTAAGATTCCCAGCAATCGAAGGCTTCTGGAGGAGATGCTAGGAGGGCTCGACGCTTTTGGGGAGAAGGGAGACCATCAATGTAAGGGTCTGCGAGCATTATGTCGTTGGAGATAGTGAGGAGAAGATTGGAGGCTGAAAAGTACATTTTGCGGGTCTCGCCACGAAATCGGTTTTTTGGAGTTTTCTTGTTTCTGGACAAATTTTTTCAAACGTTTTCATTAAAAACGAATAGAATAGAAGATTTTGAGCATGGAAATAATCAATTTCATCAAAGTTATTGAGTTTTTCATTGTGAAATATCCATTTTTGAAGGTTTTCTGCTAAAAAACACGGAATCTGAAGACTTCCTGTGGAAAACTAAATGGTTGACTATTTCTATGTTCCAAATGATTTTTTTCATTTGTTTTCATGAAAAAACTTTAAAAAATCGCTCCAGAAATGAGAAAACTTTTTGACGTTCGTACTACTAGCGCCGAAAAAGTTGGCACTCAGCGGGTCTCGCCACGAAATCAGTTTTTTGCTGTTTTCTCGATATTGAACCAATTTTTCTAGATTTTTTTGATGAATTCAAATAGAATAGAAGATTTGAAACCGGTTGATAGTCAGTTCAACCAAAACTGTTCAGTTTTTCAGCTAAAATTTTCAGATTTCGTTTTTCGGCTGAAAAATCACAAAATTTGGTAAATCGCAATGAAAAACTCAATAATTCTGGTAGAATGACCTATTTCTAGGTTCCAAATTCTTTTTTCTATCCGTTTTCATCAGAAAAATATCAAAAAAGTTGGTTCAACAACGAGAAAACAGCAAAAAACCGATTTCGTGGCGAGACCCGCTGAGAGCCACTTCGCGTGACCGCAATTATACTCACCATTAACCTTCCCATGAACATAATGCCTCTCATGTAAATATGACAAAGCATCTATCACATGAACAATATACCGAAGCGCAGTCTCTTGTGGCAACGCAGATCTCTTTACAAGATCAGCTACTGTTCCATTTGGAACATGAGCTCTAAAAACCATAAGGGTCTCTTCGGTTTTCCAGTGATATCCATAAATCGGAGCTAGGCGTTTGTGACGTAACACACAAAGATCTTCAATGTACTTTGAGATTTTTTCCGTTTGAGATGCGGCCTGAAATGGAAAATCCGGGGGTTTCAAGGTCTTTGATCTTTGGCTTAGAACAAACCTTTCCTTCGACAGTCCACTCTGTAACTGTATAACTTGCCATTGTAACTGTATATACATATTTTGCCGTCTTGCAAACCTGGTTTCGTTCGCAAATTGTACCTGGAAATGGAGGGAATTGGCCATAAAAGTTTCGAAGAGATGCCACACCCAACAAAGTTTTTGCGTCGTTTTTGCAACCCGTTCAACAGTTCAACAATCCTAGAACCGATGGCATACCCCAAATTTACAAAACCAGTTTCAATGTTTCTCTGATAACAAGTGATAAGGAAGCGAACATGGGTTGTGTCCAGATGTCTGATCGTTGCGGAAGTTGCCGAGAAGAACACAACAAAGTTTCTGACCTTGTCAAACCGTTAACCTAATGATTAGTTTTTCGGCTAGCCCGTTAGAAAGTATGGGGTGAAAAGAGGCGCAGGTAGAGAATAGGTTCCTGGTCGGTAAGTCGAGAAGTTGTTTCTTCCGTGTCTTCTGCCTTACGGTATAAAAGGACATGGCAGATGGGCAGAAGGCACTCGACTGCGTTCTTCGACAGTTTGGTCTAGAAAACTAAGGTAAGCAGTAAGAATTTGAGGCTTCTTAATAAGTTGCTTCCTTCCAGAATGTCTTCCGACGATCCAAAACAAGTTGCCTATGAGACCGAGTCTCTCCGCAAGCTTGCCTTCTTCGGCATCGCCGTCTCCACCATCGCCACCTTAACCGCCATTGTCGCCGTTCCAATGCTCTACAACTACATGCAACACGTGCAATCCTCCCTTCAATCCGAAGTCGAGTTCTGCTCCCATAGATCCGATGGATTGTGGACTGAGTACAAGAAGTTCGAGGGAGTTGCTGGAGTTGAGGGACGTATCAAGCGTGATGCCTACCATCGTCGCTTCCAAACCAAGCAACGTCGTCAATCTTTCGATGACTTTGGATCCTCTGGCTCTGGATCTTGCTGCTCTTGCGGAGTTGGATCTGCGGGACCACCAGGATCTCCAGGTCAAGATGGAGCCCCAGGAAACGATGGAGCACCAGGAGCCCCAGGAAACCCAGGACAGGACGCTCAAGAGAACCAGGTCGCTTCTGCCGACTCCTTCTGCTTCGATTGCCCAGCTGGACCACCAGGACCATCAGGAGCCCCAGGACAAAAGGGACCATCTGGAGCTCCAGGGCAACCAGGTCGCAGTGGAGGATCCGCTCTTCCAGGACCACCAGGACCAGCCGGACCACCAGGACCAAACGGACAGCCAGGATCCAACGGAAACGCCGGAGCTCCAGGAGCCCCAGGACAAGTCGTCGATGTTCCAGGAACGCCCGGACCAGCTGGGCCACCAGGACCACCAGGACCATCCGGAGCTCCGGGTCAGCCAGGACAAGCCGGTCACGCTCAGCCAGGAGGCCCAGGACCACAGGGAGACGCCGGAGCTCCAGGAGCCCCAGGAAGGCCGGGACAGCCGGGACAGGCTGGAGAGGATGGATCACAGGGAGGAGAGGGACAGTGCGATCACTGCCCACCACCAAGAACCGCTCCAGGATATTAATTTGGAGTGCGATAGTTTTTTTTTCTAATGAAGTTTTTTGCATTCATACATACAACGTTTTTGACTGTTTCTAACTGTCTGCGTCTATTCGGTCACAGTCAGTTGTATGCAACGTACTGATAACACCTAATACCAATTTCCGTTTCTCATGTTCAGACTACAATTCTAGCTTTTAGAATGCTTCAAAAACTCACTAATCTGCATCATATTCCCTATCACATCCTCATTGATCCTCCAACTCGTAAATTCATGTCGGGAAAGTGTTGAACAAGTTGTTGGAGTTGGCGATGGAGCCGGTCCAGGCTCCCCAAGATCCGGATTGATGGCCCGAAGATGGTTTAGGCTTTCTTCACTCATTTTACCTAAAGAAAACAGGAGGAATGAAAATAAATTGAGTGAAAAGGTTCAGAGGATTACCTAGAAATGGAGAATTCCTCCTTTTAAAGGGAAATGTGTCAGTTGGACGTAACGGAGTCGGCACATCGTCTTCTTCTTCTTTCTCTTCCTCCTCTGAAACTTCTGAATCCTCAGATTCCGCAGAATCATCTTCAGGCTCTTCTACAATGATTTCTGGATGCATTCTGGAAAAAAGACTGCAAAATTAGACCTTTGCAAAAATGTTGCAAACCGCTAGGACAAAAAATCAAAAAGAAGAGGAAAGCAAATTAAGTGTCGCGGAATGATGGAGGCGGCCGCCGCCCTTATCAGGCACAATCATTCCAAGTGTTTCATGCCCTGTATTCATCAAATTTTATCAATTGCTCGATGAGTCCCGTCGGAAGACACGGCGATTCTCATTAGGGCGCGCTTCATTCTTCAAAGGATCGTAACTTTATCTGGAAAGGTTCTCGTGAAAAATGATGTACTAAAACTTTGTTCAGAAACTCTTAATCTATCATTTAGCATTGCTGGATTCTATCAAAACCTTCCGGATCCGGCTACAGTACCCAATCTCTATAATCACCCAGAAATCCAGGATTTGACCTGAAAAGGACCCGGCGCCAGCGTCAGCGCCACATTGCCCAGGCGCCTCGAGAAGATTTTTCTCGACTTTCTCTAATCTCTACGTCTCTCTGATTCCCATTCTCTCTGGGGCGCCCAGACTCGTAAAGAGCGTGTCAATTGCAATTGACACCGGTAATTAGGTATATGAGGAGAAAGTGAGTAATCCAGGGGATATACAGAGGTATACAGAGACTAAAAGGATCAAAGAGACTCAGACAGGTGTTTTCCGCATATCTCATTAGCCGAAAATGAGTATAAAAGCCCAGGAAGAACCACTCACCACTCTGTCAGTTGGTCACTTTTCGTGTTTTCCGCTTTTCCTCGTTTCTTCTCGCACGCTCTTTTGCCCGCCAACCAGCGCTAATATGACTGCCTTGCGCTCCTCGCTTCATCGTGTCCTCGGTAGTATAGTGGTGAGTATCCGCGTCTGTCACATGCGAGACCCGGGTTCAATTCCCGGCCGGGGAGAATCTTTTTGCTTCTTTTTTTTGCTAATTTTTACAACTTTCAGATGTCCCAACTACTAAATCTCCTTGTTCTCATCATAATTTTCGTGGATTTTGCATCAGGATGCGCAGGATTGTTCGGCGGTGGTGGTGGAGGATGTTGTTGTAGTGGAGGGTGTGGTAGGAAGAAGAGAAGTGTTGACGAGGTGGAGTTTCGAGGAATCACGAGTCGCGAGGAGGATTTGTTGTGTAATTCTCCAGAATTGAAAGGACTAATGGTTACGGTGAGTTAGAAACGTCTGAAAACACCGAGGAGCCCTAAAATCTACAGAATATGCGAACAACACCTCAAGCTTCCAGTCGAGCTCTTCAAGTTGCATTGGAGGATCATGACTCTCATAGATACGTCGTGGTTTGCTCAGAGGTACTGTAGCTACTGTAAAACACTGTTATCGTATTCCCACCCACATTTCAGAACCCGTTCCATTACTCCATAAAACACGATTCGGCATATTGTGGCGCTCGTAATGGATCACATTACTGTCAGGCTTTTGCTATATGATTTTTGACCTAATAATCAGAATAATAATAACAATAATAATAAAATACGAGTTTTATTTTTATTGAATATGATTATAATTTGTTTCAAATTTTTGAGATTATACAAAAATTTTCAAAAAAAAAATTTTTTTTCGAAAAAAAAATAAAATTTTCGCTTTTTGGCTGTACTATGAGATCGTTACAGACAATCAAAACATTTGAAAAGATCTAGAAAATCATATCTCAACCTCTTCGAAAACCTCCAAATCTAGGCCGGGCTCGTCGTCCACCACGTTAATGTACTCGTTCTCCTCTTCTTGAAGTGGCTGTTGGGATTCTGAAGTTTCTGCGGCGGTTTCTGGGGCATTTGATGCTTCTGATGCTTCTGAAGGTTCAGCTTCCGAAGTTTGAACTTCCACGTCTTCAGAAACTTCAGGGGGCACTTCAGAAGTCTCTAGAACTTCTGGAATCTCTTGTTGCGGACTTTCTTCTCCAGGTGATGCAGTTCGGGGTACTGAAAAAAGGTTTTTAATAGAAGAAAATGTGTTTTCAACATCAAATCCCTACTTTTATTCGGTGGCTCTTCGGCATCATGACACGTCATTGATTGCAAATTCCGAAATCCTTCTGTCTCTTGTTTTTCAGGAACTACTGTGGTTTTGACTTGGATTTGTCCATTTTGAAGCGATTTCTGATCAGTTTTCTCAATCTTCTGAAGCTCGCGATCCCTTATAAGACGAGATTCCACTGTGTAAAACGGTCGCGGTCTAGCGGCTTCAGCTTGTTTTGCCTTTTCACGATTGTACCGGACTGTGATGTTTCTGGAAACAAAAACTGAGATAAGCATGGCATTTTTCAATAGAACTTACCGTATATCATTCTTCGAAATGTGCTTCAACTTGCACTCATAATTCTTATACTCTTCTCTTATATAGAAGAAGATCTGGTCCGAGTTCCAACTTAGATCTATCAGTTCTCGAACATAGTTTTCTTGGGTCTCTGTGAGCCAGAGAAGTTTGTGATCGAGTTCGTGGCCAATATGAGTGAAACATCCGTTAGCCCAAGTGGATCCGTCTTCTTGAGTGAAAACTTTGAGGTATGCAGTACATGTTTGGTCTATCTTTCGGGGATTCGATTTCCGGGCTTTGGCCACACTTTGGTACTTTCCGATGCGATGGCATCTATAAAACGTTTCTCCACCATGTCCAGTCCTCTTCGTCAACGATGTACACGTGTCCTCCTGTCGCTGATCAAACCACTTCTTGAACTCGTCCCTCGAATCAAAAAGATGACGTTCAGCGAAGAACTTTCTGTCCTCCGACTCATGCTTTTCACGACAGTGAGCCAGCAGTTCCTCTATAGACTCTACAATTACTGGGCACTCGGGACACTTTGTTTGGGTTCCACGATGACGACCGAGCGATGGAGGCTTTATCAACTTTTCTCCGGGGTGCATGGGAGCGAGCTTCTCAGCGGGAAGGTGGTGTTGAGGGATCGGACGGGCGGTCTGGCGATGTGGAGGTATTGCAGATTGATATATGCCAGAGGTGGATGGCTTGTCATCTTCGATGTACTCTATCTCTTCCTCTTCTATTTCTTCTCCCATATACTCATCGAAAACATCATCGTCAGGATCGTCTCCAGACATTGCTGGTTGCTCACAGATCTGAATTGTCATATTGCGCCACCAGATTTTTGAACTAGAAACACTCACCCTCTTATGCCGAACCAGATGTCTAATCGTCTTAAACATGATGCTACAGTAGGTACAGACAAACGACGCCTGCGACTCTCGACTCCTCTTCTCCGTTTGAATCGCATTGATCAACACCTTACAGTCCTCCTTGCTCCAAGTGTGCTTTCCGGCCATATGACGGTATATGTTTTTTTGCAGACAAGTCACATTGCACTCCGGGCAGCGGATCTGATCGATGATGTACGGCGGAGGATTGCCGACTTGAGCGGACATTTTTACGGGGTATCTGACGGTCGCCTGAATTTTGCCTGGAAATATTGAATGATTTTCTTATTTTTTTGCCAAGAATTAGTGAGAATAGGTTGAAAATTGGTCAAATCTGAAGGAAAACAAGATTTTTTACGGGAAATCGGTAGGATTTACGCTCGTAAATAACGACATGAGCCGCGTTGCGTGCGCGCGTCGCGGTCAGTAAGTGCGCTCCATTGAGAATTTTTGAAAAAATAATTTTTTTCAGTCGATTTTCTTTAATTTTTTCCAATTTTTCTTCTCCTTCTTGCTAGTTTTTAACTTCTTTCTTTAAAACATTGATAATTGACAGTTTTTTTTATTCCAGATCGCCATGCCAACGTTCAAATTAGATGATCTGGACGACTCTCTAACCTACGGCGGCGACAATGACATGTACTTCAGACAGTGGCGGGTCCCATCAATGAAACCGGTATTGGATAAAAAGTAAGTCTCTCAGAAGTCTTAAACTTTATAAAAATTACCCGCTTTTTGCAGATTGGACCGTGATTTTAAAGCCGCTGTTGATCGAAAAGAGGATTTCATTCAAAAGCGGGCAGCGTCCAGGAAGAAGCATGACGAAAAGTTTGAGAAGAGGATGGAAGAGCTGGAGAGGAAGATGAGCAGTGCGAAAGTAGAGAGCAAGGAGAACTTCTTGAGAAAGCCGACAGAGAAAGAGAAGAAGGCGTGGATGGATAACTTGGATAGGGAGTTCGAGTCGCCGAGTTCAACAGCCAGGATGACACAGGCGACGCAACTAGTTGCGAGGCTGAAACCCCGTACTGTACCCCTCTTCGGTTCCAATATGGCTAGTCTCAAGAACATCTGCCTCCCACCAACCACTTCATCCTCCCAAGCCATTCCACCTCGAAAACCAACATTCTCGGAAAGCTCCACGGGTACCGGAACCCCCAAGGACAACTCGTTCCTGAATAACAGCCAAGAGACGGTTTTCTACCCACAGAACCACTCCTCGTTCAACTTGGATCACTATAATGGAGCCCGCCCGTCGTTTGCGTTTGCCGGGTTGAGTGCGGCGACGAGTACGCCCGTTTCGAAGTGAGTTTTTTTTGATAGATAAGTGGAAAATATACTTAAAAATTTGCAGGAGTGGCATGAAGAAGTTCCCATTCGGCTCAGGAAAACCGATTTTAGAGGAAGGCGACGATAGTGTGTTTGAGGACACGCATTACGTGACGGCAATGGAATCTCCGATTCTACCGATTCAGAAAGCGTCGGAGGAGATGCAGAAGCAGAAGATCGAAAAAGAAGAGCTCGAGAGGAAAGCGTTGGAGTCTCAAAAGAAGGCATTTGATGAACAGAAGAAGGCGTACGAGGCTCAGAAGGCGATGGAAGCTCAGAAAGCGTTAGAAGCAGAAAAGATCAGAGAAGCCGAGATTCAAAAGCAGAAGGAGTTGGAACTTCAGAAGGCGTTAGAGGCTCAGAAAGCATTGGAGGCAGAGAAGATCAAGGCGGAAGAGATTCGAAGACAGAAAGAGTTGGAACAGAAGGCCTTTGAAGAGGAGATTAAGAAGCAGAAAGCTTTGGAGGCTCAGAAGCAAGAGGAAATCCTAAGAATGCAATTGCTGGAGCAGAAGAGGGCGAAGGAAGCAGAAGAAGTTCAACGTCAAAAAGATCTGCGTCTCCAAGAAGAGCTCCTAGCGGCGAAACAGAAACAAGCTGCCATAGACGATCAAAAGCTTCAAAAGCTCCGAGATGCTCAGAAGATACAGGAGAAGCGTGCAAATGAAGTGCGAAGTCAAGGACTCTCTTCTAAACCTCCGAAAATCCCCTTCACTCGTCCATACATTCTCTTCAAAAACTACATCGACCTGCTTTCCACGCTTCTTGAGGAGAAGACCAACTACGAGAAGAACAAGCCTCCTCAATTTCGAGCACTTTTGAAGCGGACTATCACTGAGAAAGTCACAGTGTTCACTCAACGTCAAACTTCTGCGACGCAACGTGGAGAGATTCTGGAGTTCTTCAAGAACTTGTTGCAGAAGAATCTGGTGGAAGGGTTCTCGGTTGGAGTGGAAGCGCCACAATTCCAGCTGTATAATGATGAAGATCTGCACTACGCGGTGTACTGTATAGTGGAGAAGTACATGGTGAGATTGTTCTTTGATACTTTTGATTATAAAATATTGATTTTTCAGTCCCTGGCAGAACGCGACGACGAACTGGCACCCACTATCAGTGACTTGATCTCTCGGCTCTCTACAGTCATACGAAGGATCGAGAAAGTCTTCATTGTGATGATGTTCAACAAATCGGTGCTTTTGCGTCAGAATCCAGATGAATGCCGATCGGAATTCGTTGATAATCAAGTAGAATCTGATGAGAAGGCGATAGTGGTGAATCGAGAAAACGCTCTGGTCACTCTTTTCCTTCATGTTTTTGTCAAAAGTGAGTGGATTTTCCCAATTTAGAAGCATAAAACCTGTTTCATCCTTGTTTTCAGACTCGGTGATTTCCAAAAAAGGCCGTAAAATGGTGCTCGATGAGGCTCTCCTGTGGAAGTTTGCAGAATCAGTCGTCGCACACGCCCCACAAGTCCCCAAAGCCGCCATGTTGGTTCTTCTACTGATCACCAGCTGTAAACCGGGCCTCTGCTCCGATGAGGAACGATGGAATGCTTTGCTTCAAAAGATTCAAGAAGAGACGATTCCAAAATTGGAAGAGGCGCCGTTCCCTGGTGATGAGTCGGTGGTCGCCAAGTTGAAGCAGATGATGACGGTGCTCAGGAGATGACTCAAAACTCGCTCAAAAACCTGTTAAATCATTCAAATCCGTTGATTTCCTTTCTTTTTCATGTTACTGGTATTCTATTTCTTTCACTATTCTTATTGATTACTGTATCACACTTCTTATCATTAATGAATCCACAAGTACTGATTAGCAGAAGGATAGGTTTCTGGAGCCGGGCGGACATAGTCCTGTGGAGCCGCTGGTGGAGGTTCGGTGGCTGGAGCTGCAGATGGAGCTGGAGCCTTGTTCTGGCAGTGGTGGCAGGTTCCTGGGTTTCCGGTGTCTCCCTGAAAACGAGATTATATGGAAGTTATTACTAGAAGTGACACTCGGCGGGTCTCTCCACGAAAACGGGGGTTTTGCCGTTTTCTTGGTTTTCGAATGATTTTTTCATTGTTTCTTGATGAAAACAGATAAACAAGAGAGTTTGGAGAATATAAATACTCATTTTGAGCTAAATTCTTGAGTTTCCGAAGCAAAAAAAAGCAAAAAAGTTGGAATTGCCGGGTCTCGTCGCAGAAATCGGGGTTTTGCTGTTTTCATGGTTTTGGAACGAATTTTTGAATTTCCTCTAGAAAAACCCGACAAATGAAAAAATTTGAAGGCTAGAAACAATCAATTCGATCAAAATCATGAAGTTTTTGTGGCAAAAAACGCCAAAAAACTTTTGGTGGGTCTCGCCACGAAATCAGGTTTTCGCTGTGTTCTCGATTCTGAACAAATTTTCTCAAGTTTTTTGATAAAATCGGATAGAACAGAAAAATTGAAACCGGTTAATAGTCTATTTCAACCGAATGATTCAGTTTTTCACTGCGAAAATCGAATTTTTAAAATTTCTCTACCAAAAACGCGGAATCTGAGAACTTTCTCGAAAAACGAAAATCTCATAATTTCTCGTCTAATTGACTACATATTTCTAGGCACCAAGTGCTCTGTCCTATCAGTTTTCTTCGAAAGCCACTAACTAAATTTGTCAAAAACCAAGAAAACTCCCGAAAACTGATTCAAATGACCCAAAAGTACCTTCGGTCCTTGTGGTCCTGGAAGTCCTGGATTTCCTGCATCTCCTCTAGCTCCAACAGCTCCTCGAACTCCCGGTTGTCCTCCCAATCCCGGCTTTCCATCGTGTCCCTTTCCACCCGGAAGTCCACGTGGTCCAACTTTTCCTGGTGGCCCTGTAGGTCCAGGTGGTGCTCCATTCAACACCTTTCCTCTATCTCCAGTTGGTCCCTTGTCTCCCGGAGATCCTGGCTCTCCACGAACTCCTGGAGGTCCTGGGGGTCCTGGTCGGTTGTCTTCTCCAATTCTTCCTGCCTTGCCTTCATATCCAGCAGGTCCACGTGGTCCCTTCGGTCCTGGAAGCCCTGGAGGTCCCGGTGGACCTGGTGGACACTTCTGACAAGCATTGGTTCCTGGTGGCGGTGCTGGAAGATACTTTCCACCGATTCCATTGTCCCCGTCTCTTCCTGGGAACCCATCTCTTCCAGGTTCTCCATCATCTCCTGGCGATCCTCGAGGTCCAGGGGCTCCTTGAGTGCAAGCACAGCAAGAACCGGCTGGAGAGGCACCATAGTTACCGTAAGGGGACTGACGACGGGTACGATTTGGGGCAGAAAGGCGGGTGAACTTCATTTGCTTCCAGATGTCTTGGGATTCGGTCTGGAACAAAGCAAAAGTGTAAACTTTCAGCCCCTCTGGGTACTATACCTTGCACAACTCGACTTCGGTCAGCATGAAAGTAGTAACTTTCTGTACATGATTGTGCAGCAACGGCAACCCGACAATAACAGTCAACAGAGCAAATGTGCTGACGACACTGCCGATTATCGTCGACGTACGCCACATCGTTGTGGACGCATCCATGATTACACTGGGAATGAAGGAAAAACGGAGAAAGACAAAACTGATGGAATTGAGGTCAGAAATGGGGGCGCCGACCTGGTTTTTTCGATTGGTTTGATTGATAAAGAAACGGAGAGAAAGGCAGGTATCTCTCGGAGAAGGGGAAAGAGAAAGTTCTGGTGGTTTTCGGAGAAATTAACAGAGGGATTTGTCGATTCAAAACCCACGAAACACTCAACATTTATGAGGAAGGAGAGCATTGGTCACTTTTCGAATCAAGAACATCTTCAGATCGAGAGATGATGCCATTGTGCAGGATAGAGGTCCATCGAATTGTTTAAAGTTGATCATTATAAACTCAAGATGTGAAGAGTCACGAAACAGGGATCCACGGAGTACTACAAGAGCATCGGTCACCTTCTGAATCGTGATGATCTCAGATCAAGA
>LR537880.1:2244627-2254783 GCA_900883565.2 Caenorhabditis panamensis | reverse complement strand
CTTCCAGTTTTTGGCAGTTCATTGTTATCAAGTCGAGATGTAAAGAGTCACGAGACAGGGATCCACGGAGTACTACAAGAGCATCGGTCACCTTCTGAATCGTGAGGATCTCAGATCAAGAAATGATGTCAATGTGCACGTTGATGGTCCATCTAGTTGTCGTGGCCAGTTGTTGTAATAGCATCTTCTCACGAGTTCGGCTTTTTGCATTGAATCAATTGAATGATGACCACACCTGTAATGCAGAATATAATACGGATTGTCAATAAGAAAAGAGAAACAAGTGAAAGAATAATATTGAGACGATGAGGGAGGAGAGGAGCGCACCAGTCGCTATGACGACAAACAGTAGGAATGAATGGGGACTGAAGGGCACGCGGTCTCTGTTATTGATGTTATCGACTCTCACAGTAAAATCTGCTCAATAATGTATTGAGCAATCACGTCCTGTTTGATCCTACTGACCAATAACCACTGCCACTTGACCATCTTCTTCTCATTATTCTAGTTTCTCCCAACTTCTTATCAGTGCTAAGTTATCACTGATAAACCAGCCACTTTCCCTCTAATCCGTCGCTTGGCAAGAGTCCAAATGTCTCCATTTCTTCGCATCTTCTTATCTCTAGTCTCACTTGATACTCGCGAGATATGTATTGACGGATGAAATGCCAAGAAAACTTGTACAACGAAGAAACAAGTTAAACTGAAGGGTATAAAAAGGAAAGTGGTAGTGATAAGGATAGGATAGTTATCTACAATGTTTCTCAAGATTGTTATGTGCCTGTCCCTCTGCCACGTCGCATTCTCCCTCTTTTTCCCATCTGTAAGCCCATCTGGCGGTGGCTGTGGATGTGGATGTGGAGGAGGTGGAGGAGGATGTTGTGCCCCACCGCCACCACCACCGTAAGTACCACTTCTTCTCTTATTCAATCTATCAAAACCTTTTTTCAGAGTCTGCGGAGGTTGCTGTGGAGGCCGCAAAAAGAGAGAAATCGGACACGTCAAGGGACACATGATCCATCGAGATGATGAGGATTGGAACAACCAATGCAACAGTCAAGAACTGTCAGAAGTCATTGTGAAGCATCTGGAGATGCCGACGTTGAAGGCGTCACGAGAGGCGATTTATAAGGAGTTGGATGCTGCTTACCCGGACAGTTTATTCACGGTGTTCTGCTCAAAGAACGCCACGGCTTCTTATCAGGCGGATGCTAGGAGATACTGTATGGAAGTGAGAAGTGGAAGGAGCTGTTATGTTTTTGAGTTCTAATTGATATGTTTGATATGTATGATATGATGATAGCATGATAATAGTTCACCTAATAAACCTATTTGCTAATTGATAACTGAAAATTCCCATTCATTTATTCATCTACAGTAAATAAAAAGTTCCACTGGGCCATTGGGTTACTGTAGAACTTACTCTGTGCGTGTGCGCCAGAGAATACGACAAGTCACGTACCATCAATTTTTGAAAATCGCACCAAATTTCCACATTTTTTCAATTGTTTTCCGGCCAATTTCAATCAATTTTTCCGATTTCTGGCTTCAAAATAGTGGATTTATGGTAATTTTTAAACAAAAATGCTCTAAACTCTCTAATTCTCGTTGTTTTTGCAGACTTCTGTCGAGGAATATGCGGATTTCCGCATCCTCGCTCGATGTCCGTCGGGAAGCAAGAAGAACTCGACGTCTTATGACACAACGAATGGAATAATGCGATATCGGTTCACGCTAGGCGAGGTGCTCTCTTGGAATATCGATATTGATGTGATTGTCGGTAACGGATGGACACGAATTACTTTGAAGGAGATTCCTCGTTTCTTGGTCGACGCATTCGACTTTATTATGGCTGATGGCCTTCAACTTGATGGAATTTTTAGAAAAGAGGGCAACTCAGCAAGATTAAACCGACCAGAGGTGTGATTTGGTGATTTTTTTTTGTTTTGCAAAGTTTGGAATTTCCAGGTTCAAGAAGTCTACCGAGGCGTTCGACCCATTCCACCGGACTTTACCGTCCTGGACGTGTGCACCATGATCAAACGGTTTCTGAAAGACCTGAAACCGACGCTTCTAAATTCCGATGACGTCCGATACAAGCTTATCGAGAGAGCTAAGAAAGCCAGAATTTCTGGCGATTTCACAGTTAGTTTTTCTTCATTAACTCTTGGAGTCTACTGATTTTTTACAGCTCAGTCATCAGGATATGGTTCGAATGTTCGAAACGCCCACTCAACAACTCACTGCGCCACATCTGGGCACTCTGGGATATGTTATGAGGCTTATGAGCAGGGTAATTCACTGAAATCATCGAATTCATTAGATTTTTGAGTGTTCAGATTGCCAAACATAGTGACTCGCACAAAATGAACACGGATAACTTGGCCGTGGTACTTGTTGGATCTGTATTTGGAGATTTCATGGCTGGCGGAGGGACAGAATCGAGGAAGAAGATGGCGCAGGCGAGAAAGTGCTCGGAAGCGGAGTTGCATGCGAAGAAGGAGGATATGGGAGTGCAGGTGGCCGCTGTGAAGTTGTTGATAGTCAATGTAAGTTGGAAATTTCAAAAAAAAAACATGAAAAATGCCATTTTCAGGCCAACCTAATCGCCCTCCCCAAATCACACTACGTATCGTCGAACCGTCTCGTCTCCAACGCTCATAATGCCATCCGAAGCACGTCCGCCATGCCGAACATTCGATGTGCTTCTGTCTCCGAACACGTCTCCGGACCCTCTGCTTCTCCGTACGGTGGCTCAACCCATGTGTTCAGCATGGCGAAGGCTTCTCTGAACTACCACAACGGTCAGCCGAGATCACTGACGAGGAGGGATTCCGATTTGACGCACGTCAAGACTATCAAGCAACAGGGGACACCTGCTACTACTAAGGTGTGGTTTGAAATAGTATTCTTATTGGCATTCATGACTTTTCAGAGATCCTCATCCTTCCTGCCAATCGCCTCTCTCCGAGGTCTCCGTGACAAGGTGTCCAATCAGTTTCTGAAGCGGAATAAGAGCCCGAGTCCTGAAAAAGTAAAATCTGGCCAAGATTTCTCTCAAAATTGGTAGATTTTCAGCACCGCCGTCCAGTGTTCTTCCCCGAAAACGCGGGCTACTCGTCACAATACACCTCCTCAGCCACCTCACCGATGCCCTCGTCCCGACGGATGCCTTCCGGAGTAGACAGTGACGCCGAGTTCTCGCCGGTTCAAATGCGTGACCGACATAGTGGAGATTGCGCACTTCAGAAGAAGGGCTCGACGTCTTCTGGTCGGAAATCGAGAACGCTGACGAAGAAGGGAAATATAAACTCGCACAGAGGATCGGGAAGGGACTCTGGAAGTCAGAAGTCGTTCCGGATGTCGCCGAGGTCGCAGAAGTCGCAGAGATCGCAAAGGTCTCGGAAATCTGAAAAAAGACAGTCTGGAGGATCGTCGTCTACGAATTCTACGCTGACTTCTAGAAGTTTGAGAAGATACTCGGCTTCCGAGCAGAATAGTCTGAAGCTGTCAGTCGGGGATGCGACACCACCATTGGAGAAGAAGAAACGAGGAGTCACTCGACGGAATACGGTGGGAGAACTTCGGAGCCAAGCGCAGAATCGGATTCAGAAGCCTGTACCACCATCCCGACGATCGACATTCTGGGGAGTTGACACTATAGCCGAGGAGGAGAACTACAGGAAGAGTCTGGTGATGATGGAGCAAGAGCAGGAACTTCTAGAGTCTGTCGTTTTGGCGCCCGAAACATCGGTGCTAGAGATGATGAACCATCAGGCGAGGCTTCGGAGAGTTGGAGTCGCGGAGAGAAGACGGCGGAAAGCCAATTGTGACACTTCGGATAGTATGATGGTGCTGAATGGATCGATGGCCACGTTTGAGAAGTTGCCGGTGGAGAAGGTCATCACTGGGAATACTGGTGGAGGTGGAGACGTCGCGGTATCTGGAGCTGGAACTAAAGCTCAATCGCAAGCCAAGGAACCGAAGTCCCCAACTTATCCAGCAGTTTTTGCAACCCCAGCTCGTGAAAAACCCACTACCAGTACTTCGAAAGGAGCAGCAAAGTCGAAAATCAATCAACAACAGGAACGGGAGATGAAGCAGCAACGGTTGGATGTGATGGCGACTCCTATGCTTAGTCGACGAACTGCCAGCGAGTCAGTCGCACACCGGAAGCTTCCAGCGCTCTCGTTGAAGGACAGTATTGGAGTGAGTTGTTGTTGTTTTCATAGCTTTCTGATAGAATTCAAAGAAAATTTGGCTTCCAGTTCCCGCAAAATGGCCGTGTCTGGGTTGGCAAGTCCCAAACCATCTTCTCCTCCCCGCTTCCCTCATCCGACGTTCTCAAGATCAAGGAATCGAAGGTGTCACCGATTCTAGCCAGATCTCCCATATTCCGATCCCCGTCTGCTATTCCAACAGCCAAGAAGCCGATGTCACCGATGTCGCCGTTCAATTTTCGATCAAAATCGCATTTGGCCGATGAGATGATGTTCAGTCAGGATTGTAGGTTATTTTATAGATTCCCAAAACAGAATTTTTGAATTTCAGATACTGCCCTGGCCACGCCTCCTCGAGATCGTCGTCCTCCGAGTCAGAACATTCCGCACTCTCCACAACGCCCGCACTCCAATCTCATCTACTTCACTCCGAAGGTTCAACGTCGAGGATCAGAAGCCCCATCTTGCTCCGCCAGTCGTCCGATCCTCCGATCGACGTCTTCGCTTCTCGTTTCTCCGATGGCATCGTCTTCTCTAAAGCTTGATCGTCTTCCATCTCCATCTCCACTCGCTCAGAAGCCTCAACGGAACTCGGTGGATGACGCGATCTTCAAATGTCCGATGTTGCCGCCTATGAAGGAAGTCAAGAACACTTCGCAGGATCGGAAGAAGAGAGATTCTTCAGTGACGATGATGTCGGATGATAATTTGGATCCGTCTTTGCGCTTCGGAGAGTACAATGAGATTCTGAAGACGGCGACGGAAGAAACGAAGTTCCCGTGCCTCCACCAAAACATCGAAGCCCGCCCGTCCGTCACAATGCTTCGAAGCAGTCACTGCGGACTCGTTCAATCCCGAATCAACCAATTCCAAGGGCTGGAACGCAGTCAACGACTCTCCACGGATCTCTCGTCGTCTGGTGCTGGAGCCCGAACCTCTGCAGTCTCCCAGACATCCCTGAGAAGCATCGAGAACATGTCGACTGGCAGCAGGACCTAATTTGCCCCTTACAGTAATCCCCACGTATTCTTAGCTATTCTCGTATTATTTCTCCCCCGTCTAAACCCAACTTCCGGTGACTTCCTTATCAATCTCTTATCACACACTATCTTTTCGCGTTTCTCTCCGCTATTTCAAAATATTTATATGTGTTCTCCCACCCCGTAAATCTCTCTCTCTCTCAAACCTTTTCCCCGCCGATTTTTCTCGAATTTCCACCCCCAAATCTAGATATTGTTATCGCTCTTTTTCTCATGGTGTAAACAAGTGTGAATCGCCCGTCTTTTCTTATTTTTCTCGCAGTCTTATTATGGTTTTCGGCACCGCGGTTACTGTATCGATTTCTCGGCTTTCTCTTCTGTGTAATTGGCTCTTTTTCGCCGACTCCTCTCTCGGTTTGTCTGCGTCTCCGATCTCCCCAGTACATTCTAGTCGTCTCGTCCAATCCTGCGTCTCCAATCTCTCCCCCGGTGTCGCGTCGTTGTTGTTCGGCTAGTCATTTGGTGTATACCGAACACACTTTTCCGCTTTTACCTCTTTTTGACGGTTCTTAGGCTACTTTTGGATCGATTCCATTGAATTTCAGCGAAGAAATGTCTTCTGATGAGCCAACTGCCCCCACTGCCGTCCCGGAATCTGGAATCGTTGGTGGAGCTGGAGCCGATGGAAATATGAACGATTTGACGTCGTTGGTGAGTTATTTTGAGGCTTCTGTTGGGAGGAAACTGTGTAAAAAATAAAGGAATTCGTTAGAAAATCGATGCCGAAATAGGCAGGTCCCAATTTCCAATCCACAGAGCATCTTACTAACCACCGATTCATTTCTTCTTTTGAAATGTACTTTGTCTTCTAGTAGTTAGAAAATCTATAGTTGGTTGAGAAAGAGACCCTTAGACATCCCAAGAGCACATTTTGGTTAGTTATTATTAGAAAATCTATATCTGGTTGAGGATAGAACCATCAGACATCCCACGAGCACAATTAGGTCAGTGATTGTTAGAAAATCTATATCTGGTTAAGAAGAGGACCCTCAGACATCCCACGAGCACAGTTAGGCCAGTTAATGTTAGAAAATCTATATCTGGTTGAGGAAAGAGCCATTAGACATCCCAAGAGCACAATGAGGCCGGTTTTTGTCAGAAAATCTATATCTCGTTGAGGAAAGACCCCTCAAACATCCCACGAGAACAGTTTGATCAGTTATTATTAGAAAATCTATATCTGGTTAAGAAGAGGATCCTCAGACATCCCAAAAGCACATTTGGGTCAGTTATTATGAGAAAATCTATATCCTAAGGGAATGATTCCCAAGTTACAAACCAAAAATCCCTCTTTTACTCATTTTTTCCACTTTTCCAGATCCAAGGCGTGCTGCAACAAACACAGGATCGTTTCCAGCACATGTCCGACCAGATCATTCGTCGCATCGACGACATGACGACGAGAATCGACGATCTCGAGAAGAACATCAGCGACTTGCTTCAGAACAACCAGGTCGAGCAACCACCACCGACAAACTAGGTACGAGTTTATAGCGATACTTATATCGGAATTTGGATCCATTTATCACTACATGCAGTTCAACAGTTTCCAATGTTTTCCGGGACTCAATGTTCACTGGAGCGCACTTCTCAACTCTCCCAGTTTCCCTTTATAATCTGCATTTTTCAGGCCGTGATATGACAATCTCTCCACTCACCACACTCTCTCGCCGCCCCATCTCTGATTATGCACGTGAGAAGAAGGATACGACTAATCCGTGCAGTCCGTGTGTTTCCGCTTGGAAAATTCCAATTTCTCGCATATTTTCCCTCCGCTTTTTGACATTTATACCCTCCTGATAATGTTTATTATGTACTTTTTGTGTGTAATACCTGATAAGTATAAATGTGCAATTTTATACAATTTTAATATCGAATTGATTTTCTGTTCGGAATAGTTTGAAACTGCTTTTGATACCTTGTTTTGTTGCTGTTTTGGTTATTTTGTTATCTATTTTAATTTGTTATGTTAATTTCAAGGTCTTTTTCAGAATGGGAGCTGAAAGTTCGAAAACGAAGGAATTCAAAAATATTGATCCAGAAGAGATCAGAAAGTTCACAGAGATCTTCAAGGCAGCCACTAATGGAAAGGATAAGATCTCCAGAGAGACGTTTATTGTGAGTTTTTTTTCAAAAAAATTGAGAAATTTGAGTTTTTTTTTTCAAAACTGCGGTCACGTGAATACGCTCGGCGGGTCTCGCGACGAAATCGGGTTTTGATTTTTTTCGTTTTTGGACCGATTATTTCAAACTTTTTTGAAGAAAACAGATAGAAAATAGAATTTGAAGCCTAAAAAGTGTCAGTTTGACTGGAATTTTTGAGTTTTCAAAAAAAAAATCCCTCATTTTCTTTTATTTTTTTCAAAAGCCGAAAATTGAAGAATTTGCAAAAGAAAAACTCAATGATTCTGGTTAAACTGGCTATTTCTAAGTTTCAAATTCGCTTTTCTATCCGTTTTTGTTGAAAAAGTTTAAGAAATTCGGATCAGAATCGAGAGAACATCGAAAAACTGATTTCGTGGCGAGACCCACCAACTGCCAAATTTTTTGGAGTTTCTTCTGAAAATATGAAAAATTCAAGTTTTTCCCTTTTTTTGCACTGAAACCAACGTTTCCAGGACACCTTCACCACCCTCGGCGACTTCTCCAACCAATTCTACCTGCGTCTCGTCAAACGTGAACCCACTGGAATCCTGCACCTCCGAACCCTTCTCAAATGCATCGATGGCGCTCTGGGAACCTTCGAGTCTCAAGCATCCACCCTGAAATCGTGTTTCGGAGACACCAAGGATCAGATCATGCGGAACACTGTAAAGATCTACTGCGAATCGATTGGACTCGTCCGCGAGGATCAGGTCCGTCTCTTTGACTACTTTGACGCGGAAAACAAGCGAGAGACTGAGGAATTGGCAAACTTCTTCTCGGAATGCCCACTTTTCCCGTACTGCTCCGCATACATCTTCCACAGACTCATTGGAAAGCCCGGAGATTCAAAAATGCCTGTAATCGACGCAAAATCAGAAATCATCGGAAAAATTGACCTGCTCGTGCTCAATTCGCATCTTCCATTCGACAGAAGAAAGAGTTGGACTCTGTTGTACCAAATGTCAGCTCACGGACAATCTTTCTCGCAACTCGTCAAACGAATCAACGGAGAAGGTCCAGTTCTCGTGGCAATCCGCTCGTCGAAAGGAAAACGATTCGGGTTCTTTGCCAACAACGGTTTCCGTTCCGGACCGACGTATCATGGAACTGCCGAGTGCTTCCTGTTCTCGTTGTCTCCACGTGTTCAAGTGTTCTCTGCCACTGGTCGTACGGACAACTACGCGTACTTGAACTATCAGCAACAGTCACTTCCGAATGGAATCGGAATCGGAGGACAGGAAGATGTATGGCCGCTGTTGATTAGAGAGGAGTTTGGATCGGGCATTTGTCAGAAGAACTCGCGGTGAGTTGGTTTTGTTTTACTGTTTCGATAAAATCTAATAGAGAAGAGAATTTGGAGAAAGAAAAAACCCGAAATTCATAAAATTCTCAATTTGTTTCAGCTACTTCGAGCCGTGCTTCGTTTCCGACGAAGAAGAGTTCAAGTTGAAGATGCTGGAGGTCTGGCGTGTCGGTGACAAGCCCGAAAAGACGTTCGAGGAGCAAATGGAGCCGAAAAAGACCGATAAATCGATCATCGACAAGGATCCAGAAGCCCGAGCAGTGCTTGAGATGGCCGGGAAATCGATGCACTCGGAAGCTTACCGGGAGCCCGCACCGCTTCTCGATGAGCAATAGGAGCATAAAAAGCATAATTAGTAAACAATCTTCAAAAATTCCCACTTTTTCCCAGTTCTCCTCTCTCTCAAAATGTGAATTCCAATTTTGATCCGAAACTTGATCACTGATCACTCATACATAATAAATATCAGTAAATGTATCATATTCGCCCTCTTATAATTGATAAGCTAATAAAGTCTTAAAAATTCAATAAACGTTAAGATGCGTTATCTGAGAAACCCGGAATTGGCTTGGCACAAGCGCCGAAAGTTTTTCCGATCTGGCTGATTTTTGGCACAAACATGTACCCAGATAAGGTCTTTCAAAAAATGTAACCAAAAAGTTTGTACCATGTCCCTACCAGATTTGGGATCAACGAAACAACTTTTTGGGTCGAAAAATCTAAAAAATTTGAAAGTTGAGATTTTGTTTGGAGATTTTGTGTATAGGTTTTGGGGCCCAAAAAGAGTGTTTCGAAATATTCTGAGCTCATGAAAACGTCTGGAAGTGTGTTTTTCGATGGTAGCACTTTCGTTTTCTTGATTTTACTCAAAAATTTTCTCTACTTCTATGTGGATTAAACATTTTTATTTGAAAGTTCATGTCTCTGTGCACATTTTGGTTTTTGTTTCGTCCAAAAAAACTAGCCCCATCTTGAGATACGATTTTTTGAAATTGACCCATTTTTCGAAAAAAGGCAAAAATCAAAAAGCAAACTTTTTCATTTTCAGGCAAAAAACATTTTCAATAATGCATTCTTGTTGCAACGCTGATCATTTTTCTCGCTGATCATTTTTGTAGTTGATCACTTTTTGACTGCTCTTCTGGTTCTCGAGTTACAGCCGTTTTCCCGAGACGCGTCCAAAGTTGGGGCGCGGTGGCCGGCCGGTCGGTGGGCGGCGGGGGCAAGTCGGCGCCCAAAAGTGGGGTGTGCAAGAATGATCATAACTTGGCGGCCAGGCAATATTTTTACAAACGGTCAACTGCAAAGATGTAGTTCTAGGAATAAACTATCGATCGATCCTATTTGTACTTTGATTTCTATAAAAGTGATTGTTCAGAAATCATTTGCAACTTGGCTAAGTTCAATGCGTGTTATACAACTGATTGTCAAACAAATCAAAACAAAAA
>LR537880.1:2193163-2242470 GCA_900883565.2 Caenorhabditis panamensis | reverse complement strand
CATCCCCTTTCACGTGCTTCGCCTCTTCGTGGCGAAAGGGATCAACCGTTTTTCCTTCATTGGAAAACCGGGCCAAGAAGCACAACCTAGTTTTCTCCGGTGACTTATAGGCGGAAGTTGACTCGATAACTTCAAATCGACCCGTCCTTCAAGACCACGAGCGTTTTATAAATAAGAAGTTTGAAAAAGAAAAGAGAAACTCACATCTTGTGCTTTACAAGCCTGAACCACTTGCTTGACATCATAATGTCCTCGGTTGATTCGTTGAGCGTTCGGGAAGATGAGCTTCATCTCCTTCGAGAACATCTTGAGTCTACTCGACGGATCTCTGCTTGTTGTGATCACAATTTTCGGGTCTTGAGCTCCAGCCCATCGGTACTCGTTGTCCACTTCGTGCTCTTGGCCGCCCCAATCCGAGCCTTTGGCAAGTTCGATGGCGTCTTTTCGAAGGTTGTAGTCGATTTTTCTAAAAGGAATCATGGTTTTTAGAGAGAATAGCATTGATTTTAAATAACTCACGTATTATTCTCGAGAGCATCCCGGATCTTCTCTCGTTTCTCCTCCAAACTCTTCTGTTTCTCCTCGATCGATTTGCGGAAGATGTACTCGCGACGGAGACGATTCTCTCGGCGAATCATGCTGGAACTTAACATTTAAACAGTTTTCCATCAAATTTTGATCATAGAGTTGATCAAAAAAGACAGAAAAGTACAAGAAAAAATAAATAAATTCCGAAAACTGAATTGTTCGTCATTTCTGATGCCCAGTCTGCAGTAACACTCTGCGTACCGCTTACCGTACCTCGCGAGAAAATTCATTTTCTCACTTCATTTTTTCCCTCCTTCTTGATTCACAGCTGAAACCCATAAATTCCTACATTTTCAGCTAGTTCGAATGTTAAAAACCGAAGCGGAACGTCTGTTCCGTCTAGAATGTCTCGAAACGCTCAACTGGCCCCCGCATGCTCCTATAAGTGAGACGATTTCAAAGTGAGTTCTGACGTTTTTGACAAAAGTAGAAAAACTAGTTTTCAGGCAAAACCCAAACTCCGAATCGCATGATGTTCTATCAAACTTGGATTCCTTGTTGCAACCACTCGACGCACCAGCCAATATCGTCGCGAAAGTAGACAAAGACGGAAGGATTCAGGGATTCCTCGAGAACGATCGGGTTATGGTGGGAGCTGCGAATATTTCAATGTCTATCAATAGGTTAGTGCTTTGAAAATGTTCCCAATATCAACAAAAAAAACGTTTCAGAGCTCCGTACAAGCAGAAAAACATGCAAAACACTGGAACAAGCATCAAAGGTTCACCATGCAATGTCCCGTTTATGCCGGGATTTCTGGAAGAATTGGATGATTTACTGAAGGGAAAAGCTGAAGATAAACCCGAAAAGGAGACGTTGGAAGAGCTAAAATACCTAAATTTCGACGATGAAGCTCAACTTTTGACGTTTGTTCCAACGATCGGGGAAGTCAAGTTGAGACTTCCAGAAACCCCTCAAGTTCCTGAAATCCAGGAATCTCCGGAGCCAGAGGTGGAAAAACCGATCGATATTGATGATATGGACATGTTTGATCTGATGGACATGGTCACCTCGACGTTCACAGTGACTCCGAAGGTTCCAGAAAGTTTTGAGGATCAGAAATTGCAAAATTCGAAAGAAGAAGTGGAAGAGAAAGTTTCAGAGGCTCCAGAACCGCAGGAAGAAGAGCTAGAACTACCACCAGAGCCACAGAATAGCCCAGACTCCTCATTTGAAATCGTCGTCAAATCCCCGAGATCCCCGGAACCCGGAAAACCCAGAGAACGCTTCGAATTCGCACGGAAGTTGGATTTAACAGTAGAAGAAGAGCAAGAATACCGAACGCTTCAGCCGACAATGGCCCGGCAGTACCCATTCTCTCTGGATCCCTTCCAACAGTCTTCTGTACTTTGTATGGAGCGAGGCGAGTCTTTGTTCGTAGCGGCACACACTTCTGCTGGAAAGACGGTAGTGGCAGAGTATGCTATTGCTTTGTGTCAAGCTCATAAGACCAGGTAAATAAGTTGGTTTTGTTAGGCTAATTTTATAACTTTCAGAGCTGTTTACACCTCCCCGATCAAAGCGCTCTCCAATCAAAAGTTCCGTGACTTCAAGCAAATCTTCGGCGATGTCGGTCTAGTCACCGGAGACATTCAGCTGCATCCTGAAGCCTCCTGCCTAATTATGACAACAGAAATCCTCCGATCCATGCTCTATAACGGATCTGAAGTGATCAGAGACTTGGAATGGGTGGTTTTCGATGAAGTTCACTATATCAACAACGAGGAACGAGGTCATGTGTGGGAGGAAGTGTTGATTATGCTGCCAGCTCATGTGAAGATTGTCATGCTCTCCGCTACTGTACCGAACTGCGTGGAATTTGCGGATTGGGTTGGAAGAATCAAGAATCGAAAAATCAACGTGATCTCGACTGAAAAGCGGCCAGTCCCCTTGGAACACTTTTTGTATACTGGACAAGACGGAAAGACACAGAAAGATCTATTCAAGATTATCGATCGAAATGGGCAGTTTGTGGTGAAGGGATACAATGATGCTAAAGATGCGAAAGCAAAGATCTATGAGAAGGAAAAAGCTGGAAGTGCAGGTGGAAATGACCGAGGAAGAGGTGGAAACGATCGTGGCAGAGGTGGAAGATCCGGCGGCGGAAACTCTGGAAGAAACTGGCCAGGAAAAAACGACAAAAACATCTACCTAAACCTCATAAACTTTATGAAAGTCAGCGATCAGCTTCCCATGGTGGTCTTTGTGTTCTCCCGGAAACGATGTGATGAGAATGCGCAGATGCTAAGCTCTATGAATCTGACGACGGAGGTGGAGAAAAATCATGTGAAGCTGTTCTTTGCGCAGTGTATTCAAAGATTGAAGGGATCTGACAAGGAGCTTCCACAGGTGTTGACGATGCGGGAACTGTGTCTTCGAGGATTTGCTGTTCACCACTCTGGAATCCTTCCGATTCTCAAGGAAGTTGTCGAGTTGCTGTTCCAAAAAGGATACGTGAAGATTCTGTTCGCCACTGAGACCTTTGCGATGGGTGTGAACATGCCAGCGAGATGCGTTGTCTTCGATAGCATCACCAAGCACGATGGAACCGAGCGTCGTCTTCTGAACCCTGGAGAGTACACTCAGATGGCTGGAAGAGCAGGAAGACGTGGATTGGACTCTACTGGTACTGTAGTTATCCTTTGCAAGGACCCAACGATCCCGCAAAACGATGTATTGAAGAATTTGATCAGTGGATCGGCGTTGAAGTTGGAGTCAAAGTTCCGAGTGACCTACTCGATGATTCTGAACTTGTTGCGAGTGGAGCAGTTGAAGATTGAAGATATGCTGCAGAGGAGTTATGTGGAGAGTGATTCGTTGAGAGAAAACAAGGATAAGAAGAAAATGTTGGCAGAGACTACCACCGCTCTCTCCTCTCTTCTCCCCATCGATTGTGCAATCTGTACCCCGGAAGCCACCACCAACCTTCAAGCAGGTCTTCGTGCTTATCATGACGCCCTCCTTCGCTACTCTCACTACCGAACTTCTGTCTGGCCGAAACTCCACCAAGAGACATCTATCAACAAGTTGCTGGTCCCTGGAAGATTTCTGATAGTATCCAGTGCTCCCTGTCAGCTGGGAAATGAGATTGTGGTGCTGGTGAAGGAGCTGAACAATAAAATGCTACAGGTATGATTCCCCAAAGCCTTTGAGTTCAAAACCTAGCCTTTTCAGGTCCTGGTACCCACTACAAACTTCAATGAAACTGCCCGTTTCACCTCTGAGCTTCAAGCATTCCAACGTCTTCCGACCTCTGAGGCTACATGGATCACTGAAGAGTTCGAATTGAAGTCATTGACGAAATTCAACCGGTCTGGATCTGTAACTCCGGCATCTGGAAACGCAACATTCCGTCTCTGTGAAATCCCGATTTCCTGCGTCATTTCCATCCTGAAAAAGTGTGTGAAAGGAGTACAAGGCGCCGAGATCCTTCAGGAATACAACATGTATCAGATCCCTCGATTCCGGGACCGCCCACTATCAGACTCGCTTGTTAAACTCGTCCAACAACTCGACGCAGCTCCAGCAGCCCTTCAGAAGCGGGAAATTGAAGTGTATTCGATGGAAGAGATGGTGAATATGTGTCAGAATCTGGAGACAAGTATGGAGGCGTCGATGTTGAGTTCTATGGAGAAGGATCTGATGGAGACGAGTGGATACCCAGCGAAACATTGTGCGAGGTTTGATGAGCATGTAAGTGTCATGTCACTACGCTCTGTTATCTGGAATGAATCTGACTTATTTCATTACAGTTCGACCAACTCCGCCAACGCATCAAAGTAGAACAAAAGGCCAAGATGCTCGAATACGAACTCTCTTCTGATGCTCTCTTGCTCTCCGAAGACTACCGAAACCGTTTGCAAGTCCTCGAAGCTCTAGGATTCGTAGAGCAGAAAATGGTCTCGCTAAAAGGACGCATTGGATGTGAAATTCATCACCAAGAGCTACTCATCACTGAACTGATCCTCGACTACAAGTTCCATCAACGCCCCCCTGCAGAACTCGCCGCCCTCCTCTCAACTCTCACTTGTCAGTACAACAGTGGAAAGGAGATGAACTTCCAGGGCAATCCGGTGTTCTCGGAGATCTCCGAAAGTGTCAAGAGCATTCTGGCAAGGTTAGAGAAGGTGGCTGCTAGGTACAAAGCGCAGATTTCCGATTTGGGATGCGAGATTCGGTTTGATTTGATGGAAGTGGTGTATCAGTGGGCGAGTGGAACAGTGAGTACTTTGTTGTAATCTGTAGAGGATAATATTCTTAATTTTTCAGCCTTTCTCGCAAATCATGGAAATGACCGATTGCCAAGAAGGTCTCATCGTCAAATGCATCCAACGACTCGACGAAGTGTGCAAAGACGTTCGAAACGCCGGTCGCATTGTCGGAGATCCAGCTCTGGTCGAGAAAATGGAGGAAGTCAGTGCGTCGATTCGAAGGGATATTGTTTTTGCTGCTTCCCTGTATACTACAGTCTAATTTATTGCTTTGTTTTTCTATATTCTACGTGTTCTTTTTACATACCCGTGTTGTATCAAGTTTTCCCCCGCTTCCACGTGTTCCCGGTTTTTTGTTGCTTATTTCGGATTCTCTTCTCGTCATGAGATCTTCGTTTCCACTGTTTTTCGCAATCGCTTTGATTGTCAGGTAAATAAATCAAACTTTCCTAAGTCCAGAGACCTTCCCTTTAGCTCCACCCACTCGAGTGGAATCATCAAAATCTGCATCGTTGGCGACGGCGCCGTGAAGAATAACGACACGGAATGGAGATCGGCGATTGATAGTGTACTCTAATAGACTGTTTCATGTGAAATCTACAGCGAACTTTAACTTCCAGATTGCCTTATTCATCGCCAAAAACCACACGAAGGCTCCGCAGATCTATGAGCAGTCGGGCGATGTTTGCGAGTTTGTCGGAAGAGTTGACAGGGCCAAAATGCGATCGGACTTTATTCTGATCGTTAGAAAGTTTGTAAAAAAAACAAGGGGCCTTAGAAAACTAGTGATTGGCTTGCAGGAATGACACGAAGCCCGTGGATTGTGACGTGGAATGGGGACGGCAGAGCATGGCGATTATGACTGTAAGGAGAATAGAAAACGTTTTAGACTGTTTCTGAAAATTTTGGCACTGCAGTTTGATAGATTTTAATATGCTCTACAAGTTTGTAGAACATCAGTTTTTACGAGAATGTCTCTAGAAAAAGTTACGATCATATGAACTTCAACGTTGGAAAAATGATTGTTCAAAGTTTAGCGAACGTTCTTGACAATTTCTATTACATTTTGAGCCACGTAGAAGTTTTCAAAAAAAACAATACATTGATCTAATAGATCATGAAATGCTCTACAAGTTTGTAGAACATCAATTCTTACTAAAAAAGCTTCCGGAAAAAGTTGCAATCATCTTAACTTCCACATAGAAAACATCATGACAAAGTTTAGATAACGTTCTAGACGATTTTTATCACATTTCAAGTCACGACATTGTTCTTTTCCAGCTCTCCCCAGCCAAAAAGCCAAACAACTCCATCTGCGCCCACGAATCCAACAAGTTCCACGCCTCCCTGACCTTCTCCTCCACTGAAATCTCCAAAGACCCCGCCCATCCGATCAAATGGACCAAAGTCTCTTCGGGAGCCGCACTCCTTCATCACCTCTGGCCAAGATTCCTGGCTCCGACGAGCCGAATTCCCGAGGAGTACTCGTTCAAGGCCGAAAGAGAGGAACGGATGAAGCGGAGAACCCTGAAAGCCGTCATCGCCCTGATGTCGTTGGTTGTGTGCTCCCTGCTTGTCATCATGTTCCTGGGAAGTTTGGGAAGGTAGAAAACAATCACAGCACACTAGAAATAAAGTCTGCTCTTTCAGATACAAGGAATCCCAGAAACTCAAGGATCAGGACCTCAAAAAGAAGAAGAAAGTGGAGGATGAAGCACCATTGATCCCACCGACTGCCAAGGCCATTAGTGAGAAAAGTGAGAAGTCTGTGAAGTCCAAGGAACCCGTGGAGAAGTCGGCAAAGTCTGCGAAAACTGAGAAATACGAGAAATCCGGAACAACGGAGAAATCGGAGAGCAAGAAGCTGTTGAGCAACAGTAGCAAGAAGCAAGAGTGACCAGAAAATGTCTATTTCGATTATCCATTTTTATAAATGAAGATTATTGGGTTTTGATCATGTTTTTCTTTTATTTTAACTCAAAGTCTCCACCCTCTTCAATTTCCGTCTCTTTCTCTGGAAGGTCTTGAAGATTGGATGCGTCCAGTAGAAGTAACAAGTGACCACGTGAGCTCGAGCATCTCCAAAAACGGTTCGAACTAGTCCTAAAACAAACACCTGCAGGCCAAAAAACTCAAAAACAACAATAAGCTCGGATAGCAGAATGGGAAGGAGAATAAGGGTCATGGCTCCAGTTAGTGTTTTCTCGGAGTGTAGATCGGTTTTTCTTCGGGAATGGCTTATGGTATTATGGCTGAAAACAGGTTCAAATTGAGAAAAAGGAGATAGACTTACTGATGTCGAAGTTGGTGGAGCTTCCAGAAGGTGAGAACAGTGGAAACCGTTAGGATAAGAATGATGGTGGGATAGAAGAACAGTTCAATTTTGGAGTAGAGGGACTGATAACCAACCGGAATTGCCAACGCTATTTTCAATGCTCCGAACGGATATGGAGCTCCCAATTGAATGCAAACAGATGGTTCCGAATTCCTAATCAAGCTCAGGGTCACACTGATAACTATTAAGATTGACAGGACGCCAAAGATTTCTTTAAAGTACATCTGCAACTCTGTTATACTCCAGAACACTACAGAACCCTCTATTCAAGTCACCTTTTGCTCCAGTTTAGTGGAGAACATTATGAACACTCTGATAAGACTGAACAACACTGTAGAGAAATTTCTGAGGAAAAGGACAAAGTACATGAAGAGCATTGAGCTATACAACACGTTATCCAGATTTTCACTACCAGAAGCACAATAAGAAGTGAAAATCCCTGTGATAGGGAGTCGATAAAAGAGGATAAAGTTGATAGTGTTGAGAGTTCCAACCAATTGCATAACGAGGAAAAGAAGGAAGATGTCACTTCTCAAGCCATTCTTGGTAATGGAATTCCTATGTTGAAGCCAAAAATGAAACATCCAGGCTAGAAAATAAGTTGGAGGGATACTGTAGAGGACAGTGATTATGGTGAAGAGGGAGAAGATGTCGAATTGATAGTGGAAGTTGGTGTATTCTGGGAGACCTGTTATGTTACGCATAGTGGAGGTAAGAAGAAAGGAGAAATGAGATTGTGTTTTTTGATCACAGAAATGAGGAAAAAAGGCTGAATATGGAGTCAGAAGGAATCAGAAAGCCACAACAAAACACAAAAACATGTCTGCTCTCGGGAAAATCAGTTCCTTTCTTGGAATAGGGGGGGTCTCGCCACGAAGTCAGTTTTCTGGTGTTTTTTCGTTTCTGGATTGATTTTTTCTAATTTTTCCGATAAAAACTGATGGAAAAACGGACTTTGAATTGAGAAACTCTTAATTTGACTAGAATTACTGAGTTTTTCAGAGCGAATTTTACGATTTCGTGTTTTTGGCCGAGAAAACACAAACATGGGTTTTCACGAATTCGCAATGAAAAATTAACTGATTCTGGTCAAATTGATGATTTCCAGGTCTAAAATTGTATTTTCTCTCAGATTTTACCATGAAAACAAGAGAAAATCGGTCCAGAAACGAGAAAACACTAGAAAACGGTATTCGCGTCGAGACAACCCAACAGCCAATTTCGGCCAACACTCAAAAATGAGTGATTCGCACTGAAAAAGTAACAAATTTCAGTCAAATTGATTGTATCTAGGTTTCAAATTAAATTCTATATAAGATTTTGATACAGACAAATTAAAAAATCGGTCCAGAAACAAGAAAACACCAGAAAACCGATTTCGTGCCGAGACCTGGCGAGTGACACTTTGCGTGATTGCACAGATAGTGAATAGTCATTTGGTTTTGATGATTATAACAGTTTCAAGTCAATTTTACTCAATATCTCCATTTTCTAACAATCAAAACTACAAAGAATCAAAAAACATCAAGTCACCGTCACAACCCCCTTCACACATGTCCTCTTTCTCCTTTTCGCACACTCGAAAATCGGATGCGTCCAGTAGAAATAACAAGTGACCACGTGAGCTCGAGCGTCTCCAAAAACAGATCTAACCAGTACAAGGACATAAAAATGAGATCCGAGAGATTCACAAATCACAATGACTTCGGTGAGGAGGATGGGGAGGAGGATGAGGGTCATTGCTACTGTTAGTGTTTTTTCTGATTTTAGATCTGGTTTTTTCCTTGAATAAGTTACGGTGGATGTGGTGAGGGCTTCGGATCTAAAATTAGGTTATAAAGTTTAGAAAAAGGCAAAAAAAACCTACTGTTTCCGAAGTTGATGAAGCTTCCAGAAGGTCATTCCAGTGGACACCAAAAGAATCACCATGATAGTTGGATACATAATATGCTCAATTTTAGAGTAGAGAGACTGAAAGAACAAAGTTTCAGTGTTGGACAATGCAAAATTCAGTAGATTACCTTGTAACCAACCGGAACATCCAACGCTATCCTCAATGCTCCAAATGGATACGGAGGCTCCAATTGAACACAAATTGATGGATCGGAGTTTCTAATCAAGCTCAGAATTACACTGATAGCAATAAGGATTGATAAGACTCCGAAGATTTCTTTAAAGTACATCTGGAACTCCAAAAACCATAAGTACGTCATTTTCAAGACCCAAGATTCACCCTCAAATCCACTTTCTTTGAAAACATCATAAAACTCCTTGCAAAACAGAACAAAAGGGTAGACAGATTACGCAGGATCACTGTGAAGTACATGAACAAGTAACACAGATAGATAAGCGTTTTCGGGTTTTTAGAAGCACAATAAGAAGTGAAAACTCCAGTGAGAGGGAGGCGATAGAAGAGGATAAAGTTGAAGGTGTTGAGTGTGCAGACCAATTGCATAACGAGGAATAGGAGGAAAATGTCACTTCTCAAGCCATTCTTGGTCATGGAATTCTTGTGTTGAACCCAAAAATGAAACATCCAGGCCAGGAAATAAGTTGGAGGGATACTGTAGAGGATGGTGATTAGGGTGAAGAGGGAGAAGATGTCGAATTGATAGTGGAAGTTGATGTATTCCGGGAGACCTGTTATGTTTTTCATTTTGGACTACAGAATCTGGAAATTCCAGACTGGAATGGAAGTTGGGAATGAATGAATGTGCTTTGCTAGACGGAAAAAGCAGAACGCATGTGAATTGAAGAAATGGAAAAATGAAACAAGGAACAAACGAAAAACAGAATGTTCCCAGAAACAAACTTCTCTTTCTTTCCTTTTCTCACTCATTTCCCAGAAATTTGGCTAGTCAGTGGTTTCGGAATTCGCAAAATCAACGGATCCTGCATTTTTAAAAGAATCGGAATTTCAAAAAGAATCGGAATTTTTAAAAGAATCGGAATTTCTGACGATCTTGCAGCCTAATGAACCAATTGCGAAGAATCCGAAGAAAAGCCGGAAAATTTGTTAAAACTTCGAAATGTTTTTTAATATTCCAATAGAAGAAGGATTTCTCTATCATATTTTCAAATTTTCTTTTCATGAAAAAAACTTTTTTCAGCTTTTTCAGACCTCGAAACTTCGCTCTTCAGGACCCTTCAGGACTTCAGGATTCGAGGGATTACGATATTTTGGATCTTATTTTTGTTGAATAAAATTGGATTGAATTGTTATTTGATTTCTTGGTCCCTCCACCCCAACAACACATTCAAAACATCATAATTATCTGGGAAAAACAAGTTGAAAAAAATTTTATTTTTACCCTTCGCGTCCTTTCTCACGTTACATGTCGTCAGCTCGCCGACATCGCATCGCCCGTGTCTGCAAGATATCATTCTTTTTTTGGATTGTAGATTAAAGTTGAGCTTTTCTCTTTGAACCTTCTTGAAAAGGGGCTCATTAGTGATAAGCTTAAGAGATTTGGGATGGGGGGTTTTTTTTTGCATTGGTCTCTTCCACTCTGAAAGGTTCGGAGTCCCGTAACTCGAAATCGAAGGTTTACATCTCGTTTTTTCTGGTTTGTTGGTTGATTTTAAACTTTCTGAACTTATCAGTGATGATCCTCAGCTCTCAAAATAGTAATCCCTCAAAAAATGGTCCCAATTGAAAATAATACTGCGGTCAGGCGAAGTGGCCCTCAGCGGGTCTCGCCACGAAATCAGTTTTTTGCTGTTTTTTCGATTTTGAATCAATTTTTTCAAATTTTGTTTATGAAATCAGATAGAATAGAGAATTTTAAACCGATTGATAGTCAGTTCAACCAAAACTTTTCAGTTTTTCAGCAAAAACTTTCAGATTTCCTGTTTTTGGCTGAAAATTTACAAAAATGAGTAAATCACAATGAAAAACTCAATAACTCTAGTCGAATGAACTATTTCTATGTTTCAAAATTTTTTTTCTATTTGTTTTCATCAGAAAAAATTTAAAAAAAGTCGGTCCGAAAACGAGAAAACAGCAAAAAAACCGATTTCGTGGCGAGACCCACCGAAGGCCACTTCGCGTAATCACGATAATAGTCGAAACCGAAGGTTTGCAGCCTCTTTTTTCTAATTTGTATGTTGATTTTAGGCATTCTAGACTTATCAGTAATGATCCTCAGCTTTCAAAATAGTGGTCCCTTGAAAAATGGACCCAATTGAACCCAGGGTCCAATCATCATTGCCTTGCTAATTTTAGACATTCTTCTCATTCTCATATCACTCTGCATCGTCATTTGTTATCGTCGAAATCCTCACCTCTAATTGCCACTTATCATCACCTCTTCTCTCCCTCAGATTCCCAGTGACGTGGGAGCAAATGAGAGAGCATGTGATTCGGAGAAGACCGCGGGAACCTGCTACATCATCATTGTTTATCGGTTAGGGCACACTAGAATTTGTCGACGTAATGAGGGGGCGTGGTTCGATCGAGAAGTTGTGAGTTTCATCCAGATGGGTGTCATGACGACAGGAGTCTAGAAGCTTCTGACTATTCCTCTGATAACTTTGTGTGTTTCCAATTTCATTCTTTTTGTGTTATGATCATACTTTTGAATGTGACACTGTCACAGTACTCCTCCGTTCTTCAGATGTTCTTTGAGTACCTATCTAATGAAATATCCATGTTTATCCCTTTTACCCAAATGCTCGCCTAATCTGCCGAGTTGGTTGTTAATTTGAGCTCCTAGTAATCTGACTACCCGAGTCTAAAAGCTTCTAATTCTACTTCCTGAATTCCTGGTTTCTTATCACAAATTTTAGACACTTCATCTCGTTGATCTTGATCTTTGTTTTCTTGTTTCCGACTGTTACAAAAGTAACAGTAATCTTCCAAGTTTTCGGAACCTGCGCCCTCGGTCACACAAAACAAAAAATTTCAACGGTCCACTGTTTTCGCCTTTATTTTGCTCATTTTCAACGATTTTTCTTGAATTTTTTGGTAGAAAGCATTGAAAACACAATTTTCTAAATGATCCTGCAAAAAAGATCAGGAAAAATGATCGAAAATGGGCAAAATTAAGGCGAAAACAGTGGACCACTGAAATTTCTTGTTTGGGGGGGGGGGCGAGGGCGCCGCCACGGACACGAGGGCACTCACTTCTGGAACTCTTGTTCGTGATGTTCTGGCCCTTTCTCACTGACTTTAGACACTTCTTCTCGATGATCTTGATCTTTTTTTTACTTGTTTCAGACTCTTACAGTACTCTTCCAATCTTTGAGAGCATTTGCAAACCCAAACCCTCTGTTTCTAGATGTTGTTTGTGTACCTCTCCAATGACATATCCATGTCGCCTAATTTGCCGACTTGTCCTGTTAATTTGAGCTCCTAGTCAGTAATCTAATCCCCCTCTTTTTGATACATTCAAGCTGTGTTGGGGGTATACCCGACCTCGCAACTTTCTTGCTAGAATGCTTAATCCACTTGTGCTCAATAATTCACCAGTTTATTCGTGTTTACTACTTTTTCCAGACGTTTCTCTGAAAGTGTTGATTGCTTTTTGACTCACTGATTCCTTACCTGACGGTTTTCGGTGGTAATTAGAGCAGGGCTGTCATTTTGTTGTGTTAGTCATCTGATAAATCTCTCGGTAATGATGGGGTTCTGGTTTTTTGAAGGTTCTTTGATTCTTATGAAACTATTTCAAACAAATCCTAACATCACTGCAATGCACTTTATACTCTGTCCCATTCCCAATTCCAGAATGCCCTTTGAGTACACCTTCCACTCTCCTGAACTTGGACTTTTATATCCCCAGGGTATCCTCTTATCACTCTATTTTTCAACCAGCTAGCATTCCATTACTCAGCTTTGTTCTCATTTCTATCACCTTTCTAAAGACTTCATAACCTCTTTCAGAATGCCTACCGCTAGAGAAATCGAGCAGCAAGTGTTCAACTTGAAGGGCAACTTTTATCCAGAGGATGCTATAAACTTCCTCTTGAAAGAAGAGATTGACCGAGAGACTTATGAAAAACACAATGTGTACCAGTTGGCTTTTGGCTATTTGTTGCACGAAGACAGCCATGTGGCACATGCGGCTTTTGAATTATACAGGAAGGCTTACATAATGATGGATGGCAAAGAACAAAGTGAGTTTCACATAAGGAAATCTTATGGAACTGTTTGTTTAGGTCGTGAGGAGAGAAAAACACCAAGAGTCCATGAAAATAAGGTCCATCCAACGACGTCCACGGCTCCCGGTGGGTTTTCTGTAGAGTTTTCCAGTTACTCAGAGCCTTGTTTAGGTTCAACAAGACCCAATTCGTCGAGTTCCAAGTCGTCTTCAAGCTCCAGTTGTCATAGAGAAGCAGAAAAACCAAGAGTCCATGAGAATGAGGTCCATCCAACAACTTCAGCGACTCCGGGTGGTCTTTCCGTAGAGTGCACAAGACCAGCTTCTGCAAATTCCGAGAGACCAGAGGAAACAGAAGCATCTGGTAGGTAATCACCATTTTGAACTTTCTTAATCGCTGCTTCAGATACTCCAAAGTCTCTAGAACATGATCTGATGTCCCCGAAAGTTGAGAAGAGTCCCGAGATCAAGATTTCAACAGCTTCTGCAGTTCCGAGCAAAGAGAAACTTTCCGGAAACAGGAGTTCCCGGTCGTCAAGTTCCGCTTTGTCAAGATCCGGTTCGCCTTCAAGTTCCAGTAGTCGCAGTCGTCATAGCTCCAGTTCCGAAGGACCAGAGGAAACAGAAGCATCTGGTAGGTAATCAACATTTCGAACTTTCTTACCTGCTGCTTCAGACACTCCACGGTCTCTGGAAAATGTGTTCATGTTCCCAATAGCTGAGGAGAGTCCCGAGATCGAGATCCCAACACCTCCTGTAGTTCCGAACAGAACTAGAGCTGCACCAGCCAAAAAAGCACAGACACTCCAACAGTTGCATATCGAAAGTTTGAAAGAAGCTGGTTATGGTAGGTTATCAAAATGAATTTGACTGTAACTTTGCTTTTTTCAGAGTTTCCAAATGATCTAGAAGAAGGAGAGATTGAAGACAGTGATGAAGATGAAGCTTCTACGTCGAATACTCATGTTGACAGCTGTTCAGAGGAGTCTGACAAAGATAATGGTGGGTTTTCGAAAGAGCGCACTTTCTGATGATAAGACGAAGTTTTCAGAGGACGACCAGGAACGAGAAGCTCCAAAAAACAACAGGAGTGCAATGCTCGAGGTTCAGAAGATTCCGGATAGCCCTGCGATTTCTGAAGAACCACAGAGACGCGAAACACAGCCAGAAGAGTCCGAGAAGAAATGGAAGATTCCGAAGAAACCCACTGCAACTCAACAGACAGCTCCAGAAAAAACTCCGAAGACCCAAACCCAGAACCACAATGATGAACAGGCTAACAGTCTTGTCCAGTCTCAGAGAAATCCAAGAAAGAGACAGAGCACCTCCTCAGTTACCGAAGGTCCTCAACCAAAGGCTCCGAAGGTTTCGAAACAGCCAAGTACTTCGAAAGTACGACATGAAGCTCCGCTTTCCAAGTCCACATCCTCTGCACCGTCTTCTTCACGGCCTCTTCAATTGGAGACACCGAAGCAGCTGTCTGAATCTTCAGTTCCTTCAAAGAAAACTCGCGAATACGCGCCAACGCTGGAAAAATTAAAATACAAGAAGTCAGCTTTAAAACGATCCCCGAAGCAGGGTCTTCTACTGTCTGAATCTTCATCGGATGATGAAGTGTCTCATGGAATTGAAGCCTCCTCTTCCTCAGTTCCTAGTTCTTCTGGCAAAAACGGTAAGTCTTTGAGATTATGTAAACTAGGAATCTGGTTTACTCATTTTCAGTCTCTACTTCTTCAAAGAAGCCTAGTAACATACGGAAAAAGGTGGAAGGTGAAGAATCGTTGAACAACGAAGAAATTCATGATGTTCCTCGAACACTGTCTCCAATCGTCATTCAGAGGAACAGAAAAGACCATTCCAAGACAGCTGAAAAGAAGAGCTGCGAACCGAAGGACAACGTATCATCGGTTTCAGCTCCATCAACGTCTTCTGCCTTCAATTCTCGCGCCCCTCCAATCTCCAAACAAAGTTCGAAACCGAAAAGATCACGACCCACTGTTCCAGCAAGACCGGAGATCAGGAACCCCGAGTTACTCGGTGAGTATATAACTTAAGGGAACATACCATACTGATTTGAAAGATTCAGGCGATGAAGATGAAGAAATCAATCGGATCAAGACGAGCGCAGTGAAACAGAGAGGTTTCCGAACTTACTTGCAGACGGGTAGCAATTCGTACGCAAGTAAAGATATCATTAGGAGACATATGGGAGCGGTGGGAGTGACGGGAAATGCTTCTGGTGGGTTGGAAAAGGTTCGAATTATTGAAAGGTCCATGATTTCAGGACAGTTTGTCCCTTCATCGCGAGCGTCGACGTCTTCTAGTTATGTTACTGGTGAGTTTTCTGTTTTTGAGCTAGATTAGGTTTCATTGTTTCTCTTTCCAGAAAGAGAGAAGTCCGCTGATTTCAATAAGAGAGTGGCGCCATCCAAGCAGATCGAACCATCAACAGAGAAAGAACAAAAGAAACCGCCGACGAAACCTTCCAGTAAGTTGATTCCGGCGGAGCCCAGTAAACCGATTTCAGTAGTTCTAATCATTTTCCTTTCAGGTCAAACAAGGAAGAATGCAAATGCTAAATCTGATGATGTTGTTGGTCGAATTTTAAGACAAATGGATCCACCAACCATTCCTCCAGAGGCGTCTCCACCTCTACCAACTCCACCACCGCCGATTCCTCCACCTATACACTATCAAACTGAATCGTTTGATTATTATGAGATGAAGGATAGAACACATAAAGAAGAAGACCCGTTCCTTAACGGAACGGGTCTTCTTCTTCCCAGTCCATCTTACGGTTATGTGGACACCTCGAAAGCGTTCGATAACGGTGGATGATTGTTGTTCTATTGTTTTTTGTGCTTTTTTGTTGATTTCAAGTTGAATTTGTTTTGTTATGTTGTTATTCATTTGTTGGACTCATAAAAATTGAGTGTTATATCGAAACTGTCCTCGAAATTCTGCAAGAATCAGAGTTTTTCCATGGATTTCAGGAATTTTTGTGTTCAAATTGTTCAAAACATTGTTTCAGGCCTGTTTTTCTTCAGCAAACCTTCAATTTTCCGGGATTCCCGCTGATTTCTGCTGAAAAACACATCGATTTCCAATGATAAACCTCAAAAATCGCAAAAACCCTTCAGGTTACGGTAGATCGTGGCGAGACCCGCACACAAAAACGAGCGTGCGCCTTTAAGTTTTGACCCACTTCTCATCATTTTTTTTCTCGCAAACTTGCCGAGTCGTCACTGCCGGCGCCCTTTTTCATGTGTTTGACCTGTATTTTTCGCACAAATTTTTGATTTCAAGTTTTAACTCCGCCCCCTTTCTCTATAAATACCCGTTGTTTCGCTCATTTTCCCTTTCTTTGACCATTTTTTCGAAATTTGACTGTCTTTCTCGCTATTTCTCGATTTTGGGTGGAAATTGTTGTCTTCGGACATCTTATTCTTTCTCAAACGACCCGATTTCTCAATTTTTAACCAAACTCCGCAAGAAACTCGAAAAACTGTGATACAAAAACTGCGCACTCGCTGTATTCGACTCCGCCCCTCTCACCACTGAAAATACCTATCGGGTCGCTCTTTTTCCTTTCTTTCGCCACTTTTCTCGAGATTTCCCGACTTTCCTCACTTGCCGACGCTCACAATGTCCCTTTTCACTCGATTTCTAGACTTTTTCGTGAAATTTCGGCAATTTCTCGTTCAAAATCCTTGTTTTCTGACTCCTTTCCTTTCTAAAACGACTCAATTCTTCAAATTTCAGCTCAAATTCACAAGGAAACAGCCAATTTTCCTTCTGCCAGCGCCTTTCTATGACCTCTCACACTCACCGACTCGCGCAATGACCCTCCCTGCCGTTTTGACCTACCCGCCTAATGTGAGAGTGCGCCCCTCCTCGTTTTGATCTTGCAATGGCGCACCCGCGAACAGGGTCACCTCGCCCCTGCCCCTCTCATTCAGGGCGATCGTCCCAGTCCATTTGCCGTCTTCTCTTGTTCGCTCTTCCTGGGGTTTCTCTTGTCGTTCTTTTGTGTATTTCTTACTGTTTCTGTCTCTTTTTCTCATCTTTGCGTACCTTTCTCTATTGTTCTACGCTCGTTCCGTTCTTCCCGCAGTCTTTTTCCACTGAAATCCGTTACAAATCTTGTGTTTTTCCAGGAGAATGACCGTTTCGGAACAACTTCGTCACGATTTGGAGGATGCGGCTAACCGTATGCGCATCTCTTCCATTGAGATGACTTGCGCGAGCAAGAGTGGACACCCGACGTCTTCCACATCTGCTGGTGAGTGAAAAATTACGATTTTCATACGAAAAATCCCTGTTTTCAGCCAAAATTATGTCGACTCTGTTCTTCTCGGAGCTCAAGTACGACATCGCCGAGCCAAAGTCCGCTTCTGCCGATCGCTTCATCCTCTCGGAGGGACACGCTTGCCCGATCCTCTACGCCGCCTGGGAGGAAGCCGGTCTGCTGAGCCGCGAGCAAGTGCTCTCTCTTCGCAAGATCGACTCGGACATCGAGGGACACCCGACTCCTCGCCTCAACTTCATCGACGTCGCCACCGGATCTCTCGGACAGGGACTCGGAGTTGCCACCGGAATGGCCTACGTTTGAAAGTGCATCGACAAGGCCAGCTACCGCGTGTTCTGCCTTCTCGGAGACGGAGAATCTGCTGAAGGATCCGTTTGGGAGGCCGCTGCGTTCGCTTCCATCTACAAGCTCGAAGAAGGGAGACAAGGTTGCCAGAGCCGCCTACGGAACTGCTCTTGCCAAGCTCGGAGACGTCATCCCACGTGTGATTGGACTCGACGGAGACACCAAGAAGACTCGACATTCTCCTACAAGCTGCTCAAGGCTCATCCGGATCAGTTCATCGAGTGCTTCATCGCCGAGCAGAACCTCGTCGGAGTCGCTGTTGGAGCTCAGTGCCGCGACCGCACCATCCCATTCACGTCGACGTTTGCTGCCTTCTTCTCTCGCACCACTGATCAGATCCGTATGGCCGCCGTCTCGTTCGCTAATCTAAAGTGCGTCGGATCCTACGTCGGAGTCTCAATCGGATAGGAGCCACCGGAGCCAAAGGAGAGGAGCGCAAGGAGGATCACCGACGCTAATTGGATTGCCAGGCGAGTGTTGGGGTTAGGGTTTCTAGGATAGGTTAGGCTCTAGATGAGAATTAGGTCCCCCTAACTTGGCCCTCGGGGAACTTGAGACTTCTCTTGTTCCCCTTATCACTCTCAAATCCCCCTCTCCACTAACCCGCCTAGTACCAAAGTAGGTCACGAGCCGGAGTACCTTGCGTACTCTCGGAGTGATGCTCCTTCGGGGGCGCGGGACGGGCTGACTCTCTAAGGATAGTGCTCCTGTTCTTAAAACCGAGCTATAATCTGAGGTCCTTGGCAATGGGTAGTGGAGAGTGTATAGGTACCTAGATAGATCCTGCCCTAACATTCTCTAGACTCTGAAATCACGGTCCTATTGGGTGTTCGCCTCCATGAAACGACCCGTTCAGAGTTGAGGATGAGACGTTAGGGGGCGTATGAGGATTTCCAATGAGATTAGGGATGAACAATTTGGGGTTTACACCACTAACTGGGCAGGTACCGCGCTTTCCTTGTGACATTTCAGAATTGTATCCTGCACATCGTCCGATCAACACCTTCAGTTCAACTACATCTTCGTCGACGAGCACCAGAAGTCGCCAAGCATCCGGAGCAGCGAGAGCACGAGGAGTCGAGGAGTGCCAGGAGTCGTCAACGATCCGGAGCAGTGAGCACGAGGAGTCAGCGAGCATCTGGGATCGAGCAGGGACACTTTGGCCGCTTCTCATAGAGTTCGCAAGTTCACAAGGTCATGACTCATTCATAAGTTGCACTTTAGAATCTCCTGCGCCACCGCCTCGACTTCCGCGACACCTTCATCCTCGAGGACTCTTCGTCAGTTGGCTCGTCTCCACCCTCTGCGATCCGATGCTTCCGACGTCGTTCGAATGTGCCAAGGAGTCGTCTCGATGGAGCTGCCCCACTGCTGTCTACAAAGAGGTAACAAAACTTATAGGAACTGCGGGAAAACTTGATTTCCAGACTCTTTGCTTCTCTTGATCGCCATCGACACTCGCCGACAGTGGAAAGATGCTGGAGGAATCCAACCTGAAAGATTTCGCGGAGGAACCCTTGCAAAAGTTCGACTACTTGATCACCGAAGGAGGAGAAAACATCAGGTAGGTATTACAGAGTGTTGAACCCAGTTTAACTTGTGTTTTTAGTGTCGGACAATGCCAAATCTTCTCCACAAGACACGTGCTCCGATCCTCGACGAAGCCATCGATGCGACATCTCGTATTGCCAACTGAAGCACTTGGAATCCATCAACTGCTCGCTCGCTACCGTCCCAGTCTGATTGTCAAGAAAACATCAGGTAGATATTACAGAGTGTCTAGCAACATTCAACTCGTGATTTCAGTGTCTGACAACGCCAACAAGACGCCCGTCCGATCCTCGATGAAGTCACCGCTGCGACGTCTCATTTCGCCAACTCAAGAAGGATTTCCAAAGCTCGGAACAATGATGTGGCTCTGGTTTCCATCGACATTCACGGCTTCCACCTAATCACTCCACGAAGCATGCCGTACTGGCGAACCCATCCCTGCTCTATCAACAAGTCGGAGTGTCGATGTTCAGTGGAGTCGGATCCATGATGCTCGTGCTCCCGGTCACTTATCAGAAGCGGATAGTCAGATGTTAAACAAGAAAGTTCGGATGAAGATGGTGAATGAGGTGCTCAATGGAATCAAGGCCATCAAGTTGTACGCTTGGATAGCCGCCCGGAGATTGGCTTCGTCTCGTTGAAGCTTTGGATCCTGGTGCTGCTCCATCACAGAGTTTGTTACTTCCGGTTCATGATTAATTCATAGATTGATCTTCAGAACCTTCTGCTCCACCCACTTCGACTCCAACAACACCTCTAGATGGCTCGTCGTCACTTTCTCAGCGATCCCGACGTGCTTCGGATTCAGCAGACTGACGTGGAACAGGCTCTAAGGTGAGTTCTTGTCCTGATTTGCTAGGCCTGTAGTTTTTTTTGTCTTAGTCCTTAGTTATTGATTAGTAAGGCTAGATAATATTAGAAAATCTATATTTGGTTAGAGAAAAGACCCTAAAACATCCCCACGAGCACAGCTAAGCCTTTTGTTATTAGAAAATCAATATTGCTGCGAGGAGAAAGGAGTCCTTAGACAACCCACGGGTACAGATAGGCGTGCAGTTGTTAAAAAATCTATAACTAGTTAGAGAGACGACCACACATTTCCCACGTGCATAGTTGGGTCAGTTATTATTAGAAAATCTATAACTGACTGTTCTGAAAGAAACAAATCGTTTCAAAACTCAATTTTTATATTTTCAGACCACCAGTACCAAATCGGAATCCTCCCCGTCCGAACGCCCCGAACTCTTCGATTCTGGAGATGAGCATGAAGACTGAGAAAAGGAGGCGGAAACTGAGAAGAACCTGGTCGACAGGCATCCCGGAGACATAGAAGACGAACGGATGAAGCTCGAGTCGCGATTCAATTCGGATCCTCGGTTCAAGCTCGATGACAAGTTCGACGAGAGCGATGCTGACAAGGGAGGAGATGCTGTGATGAATGCCGAGAGGATTGTGAGTTAGTTTTTCTAATACAGACTCTGAAACAGTTGGCAGTAGGCGGGTCCGCCTTGAAATCAGTTTTCAATTTTTTCAATTCTGGACCAAATTTCTCAAGTTTTTTCGAAAAAATCGGTGAGAACAGACGCTTTGGAATCATACTATAGCCGGTCGCATCAAAATCACTCAGTTTTTCATTGCGAAAACACAAAATCTGTTCCAAATTCTCTGTTCTATGCGATTTCATCAAAAACGTGACGAGACTGCCAACTTTTTTGGAGTTTGTAGTGAATAATGTTATAGAAATCGGTAAACAATGTGAATTTTCAGACTCCGCTTGTCAACGAAAACATCATCAATGTGCTTAACTCGGCCGTCCGTCGGATTATCAAGCTCAAGACCTGTCGAATGTGTCAAGGAGCTCGCCGAGACGGAGACTGAAGCCAAGCGGAAGTCGGAGTCGGAGCAATGTGGAGATCAAGCCTCATGAGAGTGTTGATATCATTGGACGCAACGGAGCAGGACAGTCTTCAGTGACTCTGACGAGGACATTTGAAAGTCGCTGAATCAAGTTAACCTGAAGGATTCTGCCGAGGGACACTCGGAAAGGCTCGACTACTTGATCGCCGAAGGAGGAGATGTCATCAGGTAGATATTACAGAGTTTCGAGCAATGTTTAACTTGTGTTTTTAGTGTCAGGCAACGCAAACTCTGGTTGTCAGTTCGTCTGGAGTTCATCGGACAGTGCAGTGTGCTGATCTTCGCCCTATTCGCTGCTCTCACCCGCATCACTACAACATCTGGAGCCATTGGAGTTGGAGTTGAACATCACCACTGTGCTCAACTATGCTGTCCGTCAGATCACCAAGCTTAAGATGAACATTGTGTCTGTCGAACGTGTCAAGGAGTAAGCCGAGACGGAGACTGAAGCCGAGTGGCAGTCTTGTTGACAAGCACCTCAACGTGGAGATCAAGCCACACGAGAATGTTGGACTCGTTGGACGCGCCGGAGCAGGACAGTCTTCAGTGACTCTTCCGCATGATTGAAGCTGCTGAAGCATAGATTGTTGTCGATGGAATCAACCTTGGCGCTCCGTGAAAACACCCGATCGAGGACAGTTGAAAGTTGCTGGAGCAAGCTAACCCAAAGGATTCTGCCGAGGGACACTGGGAACAGCTCGACTACTTGTTCACTGAAGGAGTTCTCATCAGGTAGATATTACACAGTGTTGAACAAAGTTTAACTTGTGATTTTAGCGTCCAGAAGCAGCGTGTTCCGATCCTCGACGAAGCCACCGCTGCAACGCCTCGTCTGGCCATCTCAAGTCTCGATGCGCCAACTCTGCTCATCCTTCCAACTTGGTGGATCGATTCTACAAGATGTATGAGATGTGCAGACACGTCTGTCGAATGAGTCAAGGATTACGCCGAGACGGAGAAGGAGACTGAACCCGAAAAGAACCGGCCATCGGAAGCAGCTGAATCGAGTCTGCCGAGGGTCGAAGAAGCCTGTGTCGATCCTCGATGAAGCCACCGCTGCGACTTCTCGTCTCGCCAACTGACGCAAGGCTTGGAATCCAGTGGAGCCACACAAGAACGCTGGAAGCTTCGGAGTATGAAAGAGATGTGGACCTCGCCAAGTAGCTGAAGCAAGCCAACCTGAAGCACACCGAAGGAGGAGATAACATCAGGTAGATATTACAGAGAGTCGAGCAAAGTAGAACTCGTGTTTTCAGAGTCGGACAACACCAACTGATCTGTCGTGCTCGTACTCTCCTCCACAAGACACATGCTCCGATCCTCGACGAAGCCATCGCTCCGACGTCTCGTCTCGCCGACTCAAGAGCATCTTCAAGGGCGACTTCACGACCAGGATTCTAATTAACTTGCATCTGTCATGTTTTTTTCATTTTTCTTTCCTTGGCTATCAGATTCTTTAGGGTCCCGAACGTGCTCTCGTTGGCGGGGATGGAATTTTCTGATTGATTTCAGGCATGTAGGAAGCTTCCATCTATGCCGCCGACGATCTTTCGTGTGCGCTTCGGGGCCTTATAAACTTGATACTGTACATCTCCAGTATCCCCACCGCGTTTTTGTTGAAAATCCTGAAAATTGCAGAAAATGAGCGTTGTATCGGGTCTGAAACGACACGCTCGTTACCCGGCGCATGTTGGCCGCAAGTTTAGTGTTTATAGTGCGTGTTGAGTGCTTTAGATTACGGTAGATCGCGGCGAGACCCTCCGACAAAATCGAGCGTGTACCTTTAATATTTGATCTCGTATCGCATTTTTGATTACGGTAGATCGCGGCGAGACCCTCCGACAAAATCAAGCGTGCGCCTTTAATTCATGATCTCGTGTCGAATTTCTGATTGCGATAGATCGCGGCGAGACCCTCTGACAAAATCGAGCGTGCGCCTTTAATTTTTGATCTCGTGTCGCATTTTTATCACAGTAGATCGTGGCAAGACCCGTTGATAGAATAGAGTGTGCGCCTTTAAGTTATGATCTAGTTTCTAGCATTTTTTCAAAGTTTTCAGTATCGCGCTAAACCAGAATCGACCATCAGTATTTGGCGCCCGGTGTATCATCAGAAACCTCAATTTTTATTGAAAAAGCTAGAAATTACTCTGCACTAGATTACGGTAGATCGTGGCGAGACCCGCTGACGAATTCGAATGTGCGCCTATAAGATTTGACAATTTTCCCTTGATTTTTCTCTAGTTTTCGCGATCTCTGGAACAGAAAACACGAAGTGGGGATACTGGAAATGTACAGTATCAAATTTATAAGAGAAGGGACAGCAAAGTTGAGCACCATGATGATGTTCAACGCGAGGACAGTCCAATTACTCGAGTTGCAGCTTCTTTCTAGCTCAGCCAGCTCATTCGGAGCTCAGTCTTTACCATGTTTTAGCCAGCTTTCTTCGAACGAATTTCTCTGTTTCGGCCCTCTCATCAGACAGATAACGATGAAAAGAGTGATTCCATGGGCAAGCGGGCGCTCATCAGTGATGACTTGCTCATAGAGGAATCACTCTTGAAAAGTGTTAACAATCAACTTGCAAACTGGAAATGAAGAGATGTTCAGATCTTCCCCGAGTTTAGACAAGCCTTCTTGAGCTCAACTGGCAATTTCCAAGCTCACAATTGGTTCTTTTTGATGTTCAGATTGCCCCGAAAGTTCCACCAGCTCTTTCTCAAGTTTATCGAGTCATTTCTGATAACAAATCATCTCTCCCATATATTCTGATCTTTCTCAATGGTCAACAAAGCCTTCCCAGTCTCAGCCAGCTCTTTCCAAAGCTCTGTTATGCTTTTTCCCACTCAACGATCACCCAACTCTTCCCAAATTCAGCCAAGCCTTCCCTGACCCAACCAGCTCGTTCCCAAGTTCTTCCCAATGCTAGATCTCCCCGAAGTTATTTGAGCTTTTCCCAAGTTCAAACAGTCATTTCTGATATCCAACTTTCTTTTTTTTTGAGAAGAAACCAAAAAAGGCCTTCCACCTCCATCCAGTGGCCTTTATCGCAAGCTGCTCTTCAATCTCGGGCTCCCTAGCTCTGATTTCCGAGTCTCAGTGCCCTTTCACTGCTCAACCTCAGCGGCCCATCCGCTTTCAACCAAGCCGACAACCGATTCTTCACAACCCCAGCTAACCTTTCCCGAACACCGACAGCTCTTCCCAATCACAGTGGCCTTTCCACTTCCAACCAAACCGACGACCGACTCTTCCCAAGCGCAACCAAGCTTTCCCTGTCTCAACCGACTCTTCCCAAACGCAGAGTTTTCTTCCCAATGCTCAGATCTCCTCAAAGTTATTTGAGCTTTTTCACAGTTTCCGACAGTCAATCCCGATATCGAATCATCCTTTTCCCATTTTCAGATCTTTCTCAATCATCAGTCAGCCATTCTCAATTTCCGACAGTCATTTCTGATATCCAATTATCCCTTTTCCATGTTTAGATCTCACTCAACTGTCAGCCATCTATTTCCCAACTTCACCAAGCTGTTTTGCAAATTCAATCAGCTAATTCTGATACCCAAACATCTTCCACTTCATCCCAACCTCCTTCACCATTCACTCCCAATCAATGGCCTTCCACTTTCAACCAACCGATTCTTTTCAACCTCAGCTCTAATCAACCAATCTCCGACAACCGACACATCCATCCAATCAACTTTTACCAAGTTCAAGCAGTTCCAAGTCCAGCTAGTCTTTTCCCGAGTCAAGCCAGTCTTTCACCGAGTTCCACAATCCCGATCCCCGTCCACCCACATCTCCCACTACTGCTACCAACTACTACCAAGCCGAACACATTGAAAACAAACAAGTAGATTGTGCTTCTTAGCCCTTTTCTCTCTCGAGCATACTTGTTCCATTGAGTGAATTTTTGGTAAAATGACACAATTTTTTCAAAAACGGCTGCAAATTGCACAATTTTTTCGAAAACAGCCCACATTTTTTTCCACACACTAGCAGATTGGAACATGTATGCCCTTCGAGAAAAGGTGGATCCCTTTCGCCACGAAGAGGCGAAGCACGTGAAAGGGAAAAGACCAAAAGTCTTCCGGAGACTTTCAAGCCGAAGCTATCCGATCCCCTCGCACACAACGCCGTCTTACTGACAACAAGTTGTACCAGAAAACAACTAGCACACCAAGTCATCTTGCGACTGACCTTTAGGCAGAAAACAACTGCTTTCAAGGCGGTTTTTCTAGCTTCATAACCTTGGACCATACAGCCGGCTTACTGATAACAAGATGTACCAGAAAACAACTAGCGCATCAAGTCATCCAGCGACTGACCTACGAGCAGAAAACAACTACTCGAGGCGGTTTTAATCAAAACCTAGGCCACGACACTCGTCTAACAGACAACAAGTTGATACCAGAAAACAACTAGCATCCCTATGTCATCCATCATACGACTGACCTACGAGCAGAAAACAACTACCCGAGGCGGTTATGGCAAAAACCTTGTGCACTACAGCCGTCTTACAGTTAACAAGATGATACCAGAAAACAACTAGCCTCTTCGAGGTAACATGCGACTGTGACGGGCAGAAAACAACTACCCGGGGGCCGAGCAGAAAACAACTACCCGGAAAACGAGCAGAAAACAACTACCCGATAGGCCGACTTACAGTTAACAAGACGATACCAGAAAACAACTAGCCTCTTCGAGTTAACATGCGACTGTGAACCCACGAGCAGAAAACAACTACCCGAGAGTCCGGGCAGAAAACAACTACCCGGAAAAGAACTAACAGTGGCCTTCCACTCCCAACCGATCCGACAACCGACTCTCAACCTCAGCGGCCCATCCGCTTTCAACCAATCCGACAACCGATTCATCTCAACCTCAACCAGCCTTTCCCAATCACCGACAACTCTTTCCAACCTCAGCGGCCCATCCGCTTCCAACCAATCCGACAACGCCTCTCAACCTCAGGTAGCCTTTCCCGATGACCGACATTTCTACCCAACCTCAGTGCCCTTCCACTTCCACATCTCTACTCGAATACCTGCCCTTTCCGCGAGTGCCGCTCCTCCTCGTCCTCGTCGTCGTGTCGTCGTGTCGTCGTGCCGTCGCCGATCCAGAAGACGCAGTTGTTCCGAATGCCTGAAAAACAAACAATATTTCTCTAGATAATCTTTGAAAACCACTCACCATTCCATTCGGCAGTCGTGCGGCGGCTTGGGCTGTGCAGTTGACCATGAGACGGTGGACTGGAAGCTGAAAAATGATTGAATTGAAGTGAAACATTGGGAGAAAAGAGAGCGATTTCAACGGAAAACAGGGAGAAACAGTTGAAAATGAGATGCGGAAGGTGTGAAAACGCGTGCAAAATGACGAGCGACAGGGAGAATTGATTAGAAAAGCGCGATTTCTTCCTTTTTTTGACGAATAGCTCGAAAAAACAGTGTGAAATAAAATTCAGAAGGTCAGGAAATTTAGAAATCAACGAAAAGAGTGTGAAACGCCGAGCGAAATGATGAGCAATAGAGAGAATCAACTAGAAAAACGCAAGTTCCTTCCTTTTTTCGACGAATAGCTCAAAAACAGTGCAAAAAGAGATGCGGAACGTGAGAAAACCTAGAAATTAAGAGAAAGCGTGTGAAAACGCAAGAAAAAACGACGAGAAATCATCCGCTAGGTCACCCGGAAGGCAAAATGAGCGAAACGAGCAAGGAAACAGACGAATTGACAATCGACGGGCCCGATTTGCGCGCGCGCGCCTTCGAAAAATGTGTGGTAGATCAAAATGTTTCTAGTGGGTCTAACAGGCGTTTCAATGGACAAACTAAAAAATTGCTTTTTTGCAGTGAATTCTTAGCAATTGCATTCGTTTTTACTCGAAATTTCATCGAAAACGAGAAAATTCGCTTTGTCACAGGTTACTGTATTTTTAAAGGCGCATGACGCATTTGCTCCTTGGGTCCCGCCGCGAATTGTTCGTTGCTCAGTGAATGAATGAGAAAACTGTCGAAACTCTATTAGAGAACCCCACAAATCGAGTAAGAAGCGAAAAGAGACTGCGAAACTTTGAAAAAAATGCCTAGAATCTGATAGAAAACCAAAAATCTAAGCGAAACCAGACAAAAATTGGAGATAGAAAGGGAATTCGGCAAGTTTTTCGAGTGTTTTTGTGGAATTCAGATCAAATTTTTAAAGTTTGGTTGTTTTAGAAAAGGAAAACTGTCGAAAATCAACTAGAGGATTTTCTGGATCTTTGAAAAATGCCAAAAAACGAAGAGAAAACGAAGAGAACGCGAGGAAAAATTGAAAAAATGAGAAAAAGAAAGGAAAATGAGCGAAACAACGGGTATTTATAGTGATAGGGGGCGGAGTCGAAACTTGAAATCAAAAATTAGTGCGAAAAAATGAGGTCAAACACCGAAAATAAGGCGCCGGCAGTGGCAAATTTGCGAGAAAAAAAAATGATGACAAAGTGGGTCAAAGCTTAAAGGCGCACGCTCGTTTTTGTCAGCGGGTCTCGCCACGATCTACCGTAACCTGAAGGTTTTTTGCGATTTTTGAGGTTTATGATTGGAAATCGATGTATTTGTAGCAGAAATCAGCCAGCTGATATTTGCAGGTCTGAAACATGTATTTTCACGCGTTTTTTTGCGCGCACTGTTTGATTTATTCTCATTTCTGCACAAAAATAAGGACGAAGAAAAAGAAACGAAGACAAATGGTTTGGGGAATCGAGTCAAACGGATGAAGACTTTTGAGTAGACAGTATAGGCGAGAAAAGAAGGGACGAAAAGACAGCGAAAAAGAGGGGAAAACATGAGAGAAATGCCGAGAAATGGGACAATAAACGAAAGAATAAAGGTGTGTTTTTGTGAATTTTCCATGGGAAAATGAAATCCATTTGGATGTGATTTTTGGGACAATCGAAGTGGGGAATCTAGATTCTTCTGAAAAGCCGAAAAAATAAGGGGGAAACCGAAAATACTGAAGAAGAGAGAATTATGCCTAATGGAGGCTTATTACGCATTGAGAGAATATCCAGGTGAGAGGAGGGGAAAAAGGGGCGGAGCTTAGAGTTACACCGGAATTAGTGCACATTTAATGGGGTTGTTGGGGGAAAACAGAGAGCATAAATTGACGATATTTTCAAGGAGAAATTTAAAAATTTCCGAAAATTGATGGAAAACATATCAAAAATTGGGCAGAATAGGTAGAAGGGAGAGAGAAAGCCATTTAGGATGTGGAATTGTAATAAAATTAAGAGTGGGAATTGGGTCAGGGCCATTGGTTTAGAGATTGTTCGTTTCTTTGATGTTTCCACGAGACGTTGAGCGGGCTGAAAATCGGGAAAATTTTGATTTTGAACTGAAAAAAAAATTTTTCTTTCGACTTCTTTCCAATTTTTTTTCTGAATTTCTAGAATTTTTTTTTGAAATTTGAATCCTCTAGTGATGGACGTGGTGGATTTGGGATCTTCGTCAAATTCTGCGTTGAATGAGTATAAAAAACCGGGTTTCAGAGCAATTTGTTTTCGGATCTTCAAAGATCAGAACTCAATCCCAAAATCCGCCAGAGCCAAATCTTTTCAAACCATGTCTTGATTATACTCAATACACGCAAAATTTCCTAGGGAATCCAAATCCGTTAACTATTTGAGATTCGGAGTGTAAAGAGGACAACCGAATTTGAGTTTTCATCAAATTTCGTGTCAAAATTCTGAATTTTGTCTTTCTAGAACTGAATTTCAGCATTGGACGCATTGAATTCGTATTCTCCATCAATTTCTGTGTCAAATAAGTACAATCAAGCCAGGTTTCAGCGCAATTCATACTTTCAGATCTTTAAAGATCAGAAGTCAGCCCCTAAATCTTTCGAAGTCAAAGTTTTTAAAAATAGGTCATAATTATACTCATTGCACGCAGAATTTCTCAACGAATCCTGATCCGTTAATTATTTGAGATTCGGAGTGTAAAAAACATAATTAGACTTTCCATCAAATCCAAAATTTTTCCATTCGAACTCAGAAAAAACTTTCAGAAACGCAATTTTTGCATTGGACGCATTGGATTCATGATCTCCATCAAATTCTGCATCGAATAAGTATAATCAAGCCAGGTTTCTGAGCAATTCGTGTTTTCGGATCTTCAAAGATCAGAAATCAATCCCAGAATCCTTCAAAACCAAATTCCTTCAAACCATGTCATGATTATACTCATTCCACACAAAACCCCATGGAGAATCCGAATCCTTTAACCATTCCCCTTCACAAACCTCGATTCTCCGAGTCGACTTGCAATCTGAGTTGTCTGCTGATCTCACGAAGACGGGCGGCTGATTGTCCGGTGAGACTTGGCTCACGGCGATCCAGACCGGCTTGGAAGGCCTTGACGACGCGGATCTGAAAATTGAGATGGTTAAGAACGAGGAAAGGGAGGAAAAGGAAAATTAGGTGGGTGGGGTGGTACGGGGGGAGGGGAGGCAAAACACCGATTAGAACAGAAAACCGAGAAAGACAGACACTTTTGCACTTTGGACCGTAATCCGTGCAGTGTGTGTGTGTGTGGAAAAGAAGAGAAAAAACAGAAAGCGTTCGTGTGGTTTTATCACTTTTTTTACTCCGTTACAACTTTTTCTTATCAGTGATAATTTTTCTTATCACTTTGTCTTATCATCATTCCATAGAAATAGAGGTAAAGGTGATAGCGAAGATACGTAGAAGTTTGATTTCCGGGGTTTGAATAAAATTTTTTGAAAAAATTTCAATTTTCACACTTTGTGTTATCATCAATTCTATTAGTGATAAGGGTGATTATCACACGAATTAAATTTGATTAAAACACACTGATAGTAGATAGAAGTGATAAAGATAAAAACTGAACTGCTAAAGTGTGAAGTTAGATTGATAGATTAAAGAAAACTGATAACTGATAAGGTGAAAAAATGGGCGTGGCTTAGACTACAGTAACCCCAACTAGAGAGCCTATTTGCAGTTTTTTGATGTCATTAGATAGAGAATTTTTCGCTGATTATCACCTCATGTTTAGCTTTTGCTAAGGGACCTTCTTAAGGGTACTTTTAGGCGGTCAAAGTCTAAAAAAAGTCTCAAAATTAGGAGTTTGAGGACTCCAAAACCCCTTTTTGAAGGTGTTTCCGGTGGTTTCTAGAAGATCTAAATAGTGCTATAAACAGATCTAAATTTGAATTATCAATCCTGATGAGATTCTAAAAAGTTTTGAAGGAAATTTTTTTTTCGAAAATAAAAATTTTTTTTCAAGGGAAAATTTTTTTTTCCAAATTTTTCAAATTTTTATCAAGATTGATAGAAGAATTTTAGCTCTGTTTTTAGCACTATTTGAATCTTCTGAAAACCACCGGGAACCCCTTCAAAAAGGTCCGCAAAGAGCCGATTTCGGGCTTTTTTGAAGGTGAAAAGGGGGCGTGGCCTAGGCTACAGTAACCCAAAGTTTCTAGAATTCAAATTTCTTATCAGTTTCTTATCATTTTGTCTAAATCTCTATGTATCTAGCTTTTTTCAAAGCTAGATTCTCTAATTTTCTAGTTTTCCTTGAAATTTCAGCGCAATACGACGAAATGCTCACAATCACTGATAAGGCGTACAATCACTGATAACGAGATAGAAGAATACCACTATCACAACGAGTAAACACGACATCAATCAGGGCGGGAAAGAACGAGCTCTTAGCAATCTCTTATCACTATCACTATCATTCGCAAGCTCTCATATCAATCCATATCATATCATATCATGTCATATCAGTTTGAGTGATTAAGGTTAGCTTATCACTGATAGAGTCTTACTGCTTGATCAGTCGGAGCACTGCTCAACGGCACCGGGATCAGGTGATCCGAGCGTTCGCCGCCAATAACCTGTAATGTTTTGGGTTCCGAATGGAGGGAAGGGGAGAGGTGATAAGGAGAGAGTGATGAGGGTTTATCAATGAAGAGGAGATTGGTTTTTTGAAGGGATTTTTGGTTCTTGGATTGATTTTTTAGGAATTTTGGGGTAAAATCTGTTGGAGAAAAGTGAATTTGAAGCCTAAAACCAGCAAAAACAGGAGTTTTTTCATATTTTTCTGAAATTTGAAAATTTCGAATTTTGTTTAGACCGAGAAAATAAAAATTTGGGTAAATCGCCAAGAAAAACTAGGAAGTTTGGGTCGAATTGATTATTTTAAAACTGGAAATCTAGTTTTTTGAGCCTAGAAGTAGTCAATTTGACCAGAATTTTGGAATTTTTTTTTCAGATTTTCTGTTTTCGAGAAAATCGCTAAAAAAACTAGGAAATTTTGGTCAAATTGACTTTTTCTAGTTTTCAAATTTTTTCCTATTTATTTTTGACACTAAGAAAGCAATTTGACAGCAAAAAACAGAAAAATGGTTCAAAAACTCAAACTTTTTTGAAAAATTTTTGAACATTTTTTTCCACTATTTTCAAAAAAAAATTGAAAGTGATTTTTTTTCGATTTTTCAATGTTTTTTTGTTGATGAAAAGGAATAGAAAAGAGTATTTGCAGACATTATAAATTTGACAGAAATCATTCAGTTTTTCAAAAAAGAAATTTGAAAATTTTTATATTTCAAGTTTTTGAAAAATTCGAAATGAAAAACTCAAAAACTCTGGTAAAATTGACAATTTCCAGGTTTCAAATCTTTTTTCTCTCTCAGATTTTACCCCAAGACTCTTAAAAAATCATTTCAAAAACCAGAAACCCCCAAAAACCCATTTTCGTGGCGAGACCCAATGTAGCAAATTTGCATTCCGAGGGGAACTAGGGAAACTATTTTTTGGTGCAAACGGGCGGGAAAATTTTTCAATTTTTTGGGTGTGTGATGCGGGATAATTGGCATGCTCTAATCATTTTGAAGTCCATTTGTTTCAATTTTAATTTGAGTTTTATTAAATTTTAAATTTTATTTCAATTTATTTTCAATTCCATTATCAGTGATAAGAGAGGATCTAGGAAAAGGCCAAAAAAGCCTAGAAGCGTTGAAAAATTTTTTAAATAATTAGATTTAGATTTAGAAATTCAAGTTTAAATTCAAAAATTAAAATAGAAAAATATTTTAGAAAAATAGAAAATTAGAAAAAAATCAAGAAAACAGCAAGATTTTAGGCAAATTTTTTAAAAATTGGGAATAAATTGAAAAATAGAAATCTGTCTATTCTGGAAGAGGGAAAGAACGGTTTTGAAGGTTCACACAAAGTAAAAAATCGGGAGAAAAAATTCGGGGAAAAGGGGGTCATCTACAGTTGGATTTCTACCAGTACACAAAAAAAGTTGACAAAATTTGTTAAAAATTTTTAAAAATTTAAAGAAAAAAAAACAAATCAAAAAAGGGGTCTAGGAGTTATAGTTATAGGGGTTAGGTGATAAGGGGATAAGGGTAGCTGGAAAATCGAGCAATTCAAGGCGTTTTTGATTTTGATTTTTGATATTACTGCGGTCAGGTGGGTCTCGTTACGAAATTGATTTTTTGAATTTTTTCTGACAAAAATGGATCGAAATACAAATTTGAAGTCTAGAAATAGCTAATTTAATCAGGAATTTCATGTTTTTAATAGAAAAAGTTAAGATTTGGTGTTTTTGCAAAAAATTTCAAAAAAAAATTTTTTTTCAAAAAATTTCCAAAATTTTTTGCTGAAAAACTGAACACTTATGGTTGAATCGGCTATTTCTGAATTCCAAATTCTATTTTCTATCTGTTTTTATAGAAAAAATTAGGAAAAAATCAGTCAAAATCGAGAAAACCGCGAAAAACGAATTTCGTGGCGAGACCCATCGACGATTTGAGGCATGCGCCTTTAAGGCTACAGTAACCTTTTTGTTCATTTTCTGATTCTTTTTGAGCGAATTTGATCAAATTTGGTGAGTTTTTCGTGAATCTCGCCATAAAAAACAATGAAAAACTGATTTCTTCGCCTGACCGCAGTAGTATTCTTGTCAAAAATCACTTGAAAATCGCAAAATTCAAATTTCTCATTTTCCAGCTAATACATAAATTTCTGCTCCAGAGATTAAGAATAAGATTCTAAACTAGAATCACACGTGAGCCACCGAAACCGGTGTGTCCAACGACATACTCTTGTTGATGCTCCTTTGAGTTTGTGTGTACGACGAGTTGGTGTCCGGGGACCATTGCTGGACCAACGGCACTTTTTCCGTTTTTCCATTCGCCTTGTTGTTTTCTACTGGGGCGGTTGCTTCTGTGGTCGTCTTCTTCTCTCCAGAAGCCGCATTCCCATTCTCCACAACAATATGTGGCTGTGGAGACGGTGTCCTGGGCTGCTGATGATGGTAGTATGGATAGGGCTGCGGGGATTGCCGATGCGAGATTGCTGCCATGGCATTCCGAGAGTTTGCGGGATCCGGAGAAGCTGCAGTGGTGGTGTGTCGGCCGCCGCCCCAGAATCCGCCGCGCATCGATTGGACAGAGTGGGTGGAGGCAATGGAACGACGCTCGTCGAATTCTTCGAGGGAGGATCGGAAGGCTTTGACGACGCGGAGCTGGAAATGGGGCTCGTAACAATTGATTGGGTGAAAGGGGTCTGATTTAGAAGAGGCTTTTGAGATTCAGAAGATTCAAATGCAATATTTTGAAAATTTTCATTTTCTGGATCAATTCTCTAAAAATTTTGTGGTAAAACCTGATTGATAAGCTAATTTGAAACCTAGAAATAGTGAATTTGACCTGAATTAGTTTGTTTTTCATTGCGATTTTCCAAAAAACACAAAATCGGAACATTTTCTATGAAAAATTCAAAAATTTTTGGTCAAATTGATAATGTCTAGGCTCAAAATTCTCTTTTCTATCAGTTTCTGAACTGATTTTCTCGAGCTTTTTAAAGTGAAATCTGATAGAAAAAAGAATTTGGAACATAGAAACAGTGAATTTGACAAAGTTAGCCTGTTTTTATTGCGAATTTTTGAAAAAAAATTTTTTGTCAAAAACAATTTTTTTCGAAAGAAATTTTTTTTGTTAAAATTTGAAATTTTTCTATGAAAAACTCAATAATCCTGTTCAAATTAAATATTGCTAGGTTTCAAATTCTCTTTTCTATCAATTTTTACCAACAAAAAAGTAGAAAAATTGATTTTTTATTTTTTTGACAAAAACATTTTTTTGAAATTTTTTCCGTAAAATACTTAATAATTCTGTTAAAATTTACTATTTCTAATTTCCAAATCTTTTTCTCTATCTGAATTTACCAGGAAAGTTTGAGAAAATTGGCCTAGAATTAAGAAAACAGTGAAAAACTGAGTGATTACAGTAATTTTTGAGATTTAGAAAGTGAAATTTTTAATCCAAAAATTCAAAATAAATATTCCAAAGCTTCTGAATCGCAATTCTCATCTTCTACCATCTTCTTTACGTCTAAAAAATACAAAAAACGAAAAACGAAAAAAAAAAATCAAAAATCCAGTTCAAAAAACCTCCAAAAAAGGCGGAGAAAAAAAGGGAAAAGAAGATCCACTTGGTCTGTTGTCCGTCTCTCTCTCCCCTCTCCTCCCTTTGTTATCACTTATCACTAATGATTATATAGAAAGGAGGAAACGAACTGGGTTTCAGCGAAAAATGAGCAACACACTCCGAGCGATGGATGGATAAACGAGATGAGTAGTTGATTAGTATGGGTCAAATTGGGCAAACTGGCGGGCAGCGTTAGATTGGAGAGCGCCCCCCGGGGAGTTATCACTGATAAGACGCTTATCAGTGTTCATTAGGAATCCTTTAGACCCCTGGGAGGGTCTAAAGGATTCTGGATTAGTGTTAGTTGAAAGCCAAAAGCTTTTTACAGGTGATAGTTATCACTGATAAGAAAAGTTTTCTTATCAGTGCTTATCACCTCAGTTGTTAGTATATACCTAATTTGCATGCCAAAAAAAAGAAAACATACTCGAAAAGAAACCCGAAATCATAAAAAATTAGATTTTTTATTTTTTAGTGATAAAAATTGCTCTTATCACTAAAAAATTTGCCTTATCAATTCTTATCAATTTCCAATTTACCAAGGGGTCAACACAGGGATTGATTAGGTGATTGGGTGTGTGAACACGGGGGTCAAAACAGCAATCGGCGAGACGGCTCCACGTGTATTGCTCATTTTCCACTGATAATTTGATAAGAAATTTGAAAATTTCAAAAACGCTCTAGAAAAATTAAAAACCATCCAAAACGTTCAAATTTCAAGACAAACTGAGAGAAAATGCACACGAAATTCAGAGAAATTTGCAAAATTAAATTTCTACAAATTTCTACAAAATTTTTCAGTTCAGATCAAGCCATTATCCGTTATCAGTCCGTTATCAGCATCCAGGCCATCCAGCACACAACAGCAGGTCCATTCGGGTGAGACAAGAGGGGAAGAAGAGACCACACAAAGAGAACAGAAGGATCGATGGGAAATCTGGGCACCTACCTTATCATTTCTCTTATCAGTTCCTTATCAAACGGGGCACAACACAAAACTGTGGTGATAAGGGGATTTTTGGAGCTTTTTTTGAAAAATTTTGGGTCCGGAAAGTAGAGGAGAGAGAGGAAGGACACGAAACACAACAGACGGTATCAGTTTTTTTCTTATCAGTCACTGATAATCAGTGATAAGAAATTTTTGTGATTTTTTCAAACAAATTCAAAGATTTCCAAGGGGGAGCGCGAAGGAAAAACCAAGTAATAGATGGGGGAAAGATTTTTTTTGAAATTTTTAAAAAAATTTAAAAAATTTTTGCAATTTTTTTCAAAGTGTGAAAACCACACACCACACACACATTTTCTCCGCCCCTCGCTGCCAATTAAGGAAAATTGATAGAAATTGGAATATTTTTATCAATTTCCCTTATCACTAATCAAGGATCTAGGGTCCTAGTTGTGTTGCTCAGTTTTGGCTGAAAATTATCGGAAAAAAATCGTAGTTCAATGGGAGAAACGGGGAGGAAAAGACAGAGTCAGGGGACTCTTTTTTCCTTTTTTCTGCTTTTTTAAGGGGATTTTTTGAATGAATTTCAATTTTTTTGGCTGTTTCGAAATTTTTTTTTCCAAAAAAAAAAATTTTTTCTTGAAAAAATGGAATTTTTTTTGTAAATTTTTGGGGTTTCAGAAGAGAGAGAAGCAACTTAAAATGAGGGAGAGAAGTTTGAAATTGAAGAAAGAAAAATCGGGGAAAAAAACCAAAATTTTTCGTGTTTTTCGAGCTGAAACCTAATTTTTTAAAGGGTTTTTTCTTTTTTTCTGTCTAAATTTCTGAAATCTGAAAACCTCTAGGGGGACGAGACTAACCTGAGTCTGAAGTCGGGTGAGTCCGCGAACCCAAAGGATCTGTCCGGAGCGTTTCTCGTGGGTGTCAGAGTCCTCGTAGTCTGGCATGAGTGGGTCGTTGGTCGGGGCCTCGCCGGATCCGATGGTCATGTTGGCTGGCAGGGATCCAGTTGGGATGCTGGTCACGATCTGGAAGATTTTGGAGGTGTTTTGGTGTAATCTGTTGATTTCTAGATCCTACAAACGCCAAAAAAGTTGAAAGTTGGCGGGTCTCGCACGAAATCGGTTTTTTCGGAGTTTTTTTTTGTTTGGTCTAACTTTTTTGAATTTTTTTCGATAAAAATGAATAGAGCAAAACATTTGAAGCCCAGAAACAGTTAATTTGACCCAAAAAATAAAGTTTCTCATGCAAAAAATTTCAGATTTTGTGTTTTTGGCGGAAAAGTTACAAAAACGGGTAGTACGCAATGAAAACTGACTAAATTTTGTCAAAACGACTATTTCCAGGTTTAAAATCTTATTTGCTATCCGTTTTCATTAAGAAAATTTGAGAAAAGTCGGTTCGAAACCGAGAAAACAGCAAAAAACTGATTTCGTGGCGAGACCCGTCGACGATTTGAGGCATGCGCCTTTAAGACTACAGTAACCTTTTTATTCATTTTTTCATTTTTTTTTTTGAGCGAATTTGATAGTTTTCACGAATTTTTCGTGAATCTCAGAGGAATTCGAGCATTTGGGAGCCATAAAACACTAAAAAACCGATTTCTTCGCCTGACCGCAGTAGTATTTTTGCCAAAAATCACTTGAAAATCGCAAATTTCTCATTTTCCTTCAGATTTCTAATCATTATGATTACAATCCATATCACTAACCTGTCCCCAAAGCAGTGTTCCAACTCCGAAAGCCAGGCACCAGAGCCATTCCGTCGTGTTCAAAGCCTCAGTGCTGAACCAGCGACCTCCAAACTGCACGATGACGACTTGCGAGATCATGGTAGCGATCCAGATGACGTAGTAGATCGGGTTCGAGAAGAGTCCCTTGAAAATGTTGCGCTCTCCGTGAATCTTTCTGGCATTGATCTCGTTGAACAGGGTCATCATGACAAATGTGTTGAAGACGATGGTGAAGTGCTTGGATGGGGGCGAGTGGAGTGGAGCCCAACGACCGTTCGGGATGTTGAAGCATTGCTCTCCGTAGAAGATCAGGGTGAACAAGACGATGAGTTGGTAGATGGCGTGTCCGAGGATGTTCTTCGACATGGTTCGCGAGATCAGCGGGGAGGTACGTCCGTATGGCTTACGCTTCAGGAGCTCTTCAGTTGGCATTTCAGTGGCAAGAGCCAACGAAGCGAGGGTGTCCATGATCAAGTTAACCCAGAGCATCTGCACAGCCTTCAGCGGAGTGTCCTGGATGGCACAGGCTCCCACGAACGCCACGACGACAGCCACAACATTGACGGTGAGTTGGAATTGAAGGAACTTGGCAATCGAGTCATACACATTACGTCCCCACATCACGGCTTTCACAATCGACGTGAAGTTGTCATCAGTCAAAATGATATCCGACGCCTCCTTCGCCACATCAGTTCCAGCGATTCCCATGGCGAATCCGACATCAGCCTTCTTCAACGCAGGTCCATCATTCGTTCCGTCTCCAGTAACAGCGACAACCTCGCGAGAGTCGGTGACACGCGAATCAATGATTCCTTTGACCAAAGTGTACTTGTCGGATGGTTGAGCACGAGCCAACACGCGGAGTTTTGGCCAGATCAGATCCAACTTCTCCTGGGAGACCTCTCCATTCTCATCACGGATACGAGCGTTGAATTCCTTTCCTTCAAGTGCAATAAAGTCCTCTCCTGGCTTCAGAATTCCGCAGGCGGTGGCAATGGATCTAGCGGTGTTGATGTTGTCTCCAGTGACCATTCTTACAGTGATTCCGGCTTCCTGGCAGCGGGTAATAGCTGCTGGCACTTCTGGACGAACTGGATCCTGGATTCCAAGGATAGCAATAGCAGTCATGTCTCCAACGATGGCTTCTTCGTTCTCCCAATCCGGCTCCGAGGAGTATCCAATCTGGTTGTCGGCGGTTTTCTTGGCAGCTGGAACGTAGTCCTTGTACGCCACACAGATCGTTCTCAATCCATCGGAAGCCATTGGTTCGATGACGTCACGAACGAGGTTCTCAGCGTCCTTGGTGCTGAACTTCGTGAGAGTTCCGTTCTTTCCCATGAAGTACTTGCAGCGTTTGGTGACGATTTCCGAAGCTCCTTTGGAGAACACACGATAGCCTCCATCGGGAAGGTTTACCACTGTCGACATGCTCTTTCGGACCGAGTTGAAGGTGTACACTTTTGGAATGGTTTCTTCTGGATGACGGTCTCGGATCTCTTGGTAACTTTTGCCGAGGGCCAGGACGAATCCAAGCATTCCGCATTCCGTCTTGTTTCCGAGCTGGGTTGCCTGCTCACCGAGTTGCTTTGGTGGGATGACTTGGGATGAGTAGGAGGAGTTGATGGAGATACAATCGAGCATCAGTTTCACCGTATTCTTATCGAGAGTCTCCACCTTTGGAGTGTCCTTGTGATGCACATCATTGATAAACGACTGAACTACAGTCATTCGGTTCGTGGTAAGGGTTCCAGTCTTGTCGGAACAGATCGAAGTGGCATTTCCCATGGTCTCACAGGCGTCCAAGTGACGAACCAAGTTGTTGTCGAGCATCATTTTCTTCACAGAGTAGGCGAGAGATAGGGTGACAGCGAGTGGGAGACCTTCGGGCACGGCGACGACGAGAACAGTGACTCCGATGATGAGGAAGTTGATGAAGTGTTGGAAGTCGGCGAGCGAGAAGGACTTTCCTTCGATGGCGTAGCGGGAGATGCAGAAGCGGATGATGAGGATCAGAACGGTGCAACCGGCAACGAAGGAACCTGGAAATAGGGTTGTTAGTTTTCAGGTTTCTGGATCAATTTCTGAATTTCTGTTGATAAAACCTGTGGGAAAATGGGATTTGGAGCTTAGAAATAGCAAGTTCGACTCAAATTGTTGAGTTTTTTCATTGAAAACTCTCGGATTTCGAGGTTCTGACGGAAAATTTACAAAAGTGGATAATTTTCTATGAAAATCTCAGAAATTCTAATCAAATTTACTATTTCTAGGTTTCCAAATTCTCTTTTCTACCAGATTTTACTGAAAAATTTTCAAAAAATCGGTTTAGAAACAAGAAAACGGAGGGAAAGTGTGTGATCGTTGTGAAAATTGAGATCTAGAAAGCTCAAATTCTGAGGTTTTTTGGTTTTTGGATCAATTTTTTGATTTTCCATTGATAAAAAATGATAGAAAAGAGCCTCAAAATAGCAAATTCTACCAAAATTGTTCAGTCTTTCAATAAAAAATATTCAGATTTCGGAATTTCGACTGAAAACTCACAAAACTGACTGATTTAGATAGAATCGAACTATTTCCAGGATTCAAATTCTTTTTTTCTATCCAGTTTTATCAAAAATACTCACCAGCATAACCAATTTGTATAGCCAATCGTGTGAGTTTCGCCTGGAGCACAGATCGTTCTTTCTTTCCAGACTCCTCCGCAGCAGCGCCGACTTTTCCGTTTGCCATGGCTTCATCGCCTTTGGAATCTGCAAATTTCACTTGTTTTTAGAGTGATTTTACGGTCATAAAAACCCCCAAATGAACACAGAGAAACCAAGAAGAAGAAAAGAACAGAAAGAGATAGCAAAAGAAAGAAAAGAGAATGAAAAGAGGGGGCGGGGCCTTCTATATCAGTGGAGCGTGGATGCGATATGATGAGAGCTACTGGTTGAGATGCAGCTGACACAACATCCAGGCTACTACTGATAAGAAAAGGTGCACTTCCTCTTTCTCTTCTCTTTCTGTTCCTTTTTTCATCTTCTTCTCTTCTTTTTCTCGTTTTCGACTTCAGATCGCTTCAAATCTCGAAAACTCACCCAAAAGTGCTTGAGCAGTGCCTTCTTCAGCTCCGGACGCTCCATCGCCACCTGAAAGATTGGACCACTCTATGAGAAAAAGAAGTGGGATTTGGGGCATGGGGAATGGGGGCGGGGCTAGGGATACGGTAGATGGGGGAAATTCGGCAGAGCGCAATTGCAAAACTTGTTTTTTTCAGGTACTAACTAGGTCTAGAAACCAAATTTTCACTAGGACCATCACAATTTTGCGCTTTACCGATTCATCCCAATCTTACCGTGATCCTAGCAAATGAGAAAACAGGACAACGACACCGAGAAAACGACTGGGAGATTGGGAGCAGGAGATATTTAGATTTAAAAAAACCAGATGAGCAAGGCTGATGCAGATGGCTTACTAGTGAAGTCCGTTTTTGCCTATCATGTTTGTACTGTTTATGATATCAAAAGATAGATTTCAGCACGCTGATTAACGTTTCAGTACTATATTTCTGCAAAAAGCGCTTTCTAATATTGAAAAATTCCACTTTTAGGCTCTCAAAGTCTCAAAAAAGCCTGAAATTGGTTATTTGAGGACCCATTTGAAGGGGTTCCCGGGGGTTTCTAGAAGATTCGAATAGTGTTAAAAGTAGATCTAAACTTGTACTATCAATCCTGAGAAGATTTTGGAAAATTTTTTCCAAAAAAAAAATTTTTTTTTCAAGGGTGAAAAAAATTTAAAAAAAATTTCTCGAAATCTTTCAGATTTTAATTGGAATTGATAGAAAAAGTTAAAATCTCACCCGGAACCCCTTCAAACGAGCTCTAAAACATCAAATTCTGGGCTTTTTCGAGATTTTCAGGGCTCAAAAGTGCTATTTCATTCTCGGTTTTGGCAAAAATAAAGTACTAAAAAGTTTATCAGCGTGCTAAGATCTATCAATTGATATCATAAAGAATACAAATAGACTAGGCAAAAACGAGCAGCCCTAGTCAGAAGAAGAAGTAGGTAGGACAAGAGGATTCGCTTTGAATCTCGTGAGTGTGTATATCAGTGAGGGACCAAACACCACCATCATCATCAGTGTACGTGTAGTGTATTGTGGGTGAGGATCAGAAGAAGAAGAAGACATTAGAAAGATAGGAAAGAGGACGAAACGACGGAGAAGACCAAGACGACCGGAGAAGACGACGTTGACGACGATTTGAAAGGATCTAGAGGATTCTGAATCTAGATTTTCAATCTAGAATCAAAATCCATCCTTCAGAAAAGATAGATCAGAGACGTAGAGGAGTAGAAGAAGAAGAAGATCACACTCAGAAACACTACCATTGTGTGTCTGCGGAGCATTGTTCGAAGCAGAGGATGAGCTAGGATGATGATGATGATGGTGGTGGTGGTGGTGATTCGAAGATTTCACTGAGGATCGAGAACGTCGTTCTGTAATTGGGTTAGAGAGGGCAGAGACGCAGAGAGGAACTAGAGAAAAGAGTGTAAGAGGGAGGAGGAGGAGGCGAAGAAGCAGATTAAGCAACAAGAGATCAGAAGTGTCTAATGACAAGAAGACGTGCATACCCTCTCGTTTGGCAGTCTTGCGTTCCTCCTCTGCGACGGTTTTGGCGGCTCCAAGAAGCGTCATGATGATTCCGGTTTGTGAGTTTACTCCGACAGCGGTGACGAGCATCTGAAAGAGTTTAGAGGTCAATTCAGTGAAAAAGAGATTCGATAGCTCATCAGTTTTTGAAAAAAGCGGCTAGAAGGGACCAGAATTAGTTAGTTTTTCATAGAATGCTTTCAGATTTTTGCAAACCGCAATGAAAAACTAGGTTCCAAATCTTATTTTCTACAAATTTCCACTACAATGGAAGCGATTTGACAGCAATTTTCAGATTCCAAAACAATATTTCCAGATTCCAAAACAATAGAAAATTGGTTCTAGGACTCTAATTTTATCGAAAAATTTGTGTTGTAAGTGATTTTCTCAACTTTTTTGTTGATAAAACAGGTTTGAAAAGAGGATTTGGAATCTGGAAATTGTAAATTTTGCCAGAACTAGATGATTTTTCAATGCAAATTTTCAGATTTCGTTTTTTTCCGATAATTCGCTATGAAAATCTACCAAATTCCTGCGAAATCGACTATTCCAAAGTTGCAAATCCTCTTCTCTATCCCGGTTTTCCAGACAATTTTGAAGAAATCATGATACAAAGACCCTCCTTTCCAATCCACTAACCTTTCCAGATCCTTCCATAACGTGCGTTCCAGAAAGAATGATCGGGTCGTGGTCGGGGCTCTTTCTGATTTGATCCGATTCTCCAGTCAACGATGATTCGTCCATTTTCAGGTCGTTTGATTGGATCAGAACTCCGTCCGCTGGGATGAGATCTCCGTACTTGATTTGAGCAATGTCTCCGACGACGAGTTCATTGACGACAACCTGAAAGATTAGGAGTTTAGAATATGGCGTATTTCTGCACGAATTCGACTGACTTTCAGTCGTAAATTTGCAATTTTGTTGCATTTCGGTCGAAATTTCAACAAAATCATTTGAGAATTTATCAAATTAAAATGTTGGTAATTTAGAATATCTAAATTTGTCATCAATTCACTTGATTTTCATGTGTAAATTCGCAATTCTGTTACATTTCGGTCAAGATTTCAACGAAATCAAACAAAATTCCAGCAAGTTCACGAGTTTTCGGCCAAATTTTCATAAAACAGTGTACAAACCTGAATGGATTGTCCTCCTCTCAACACAAAGAACCGATGCTCGGTCTCGATCTTGGCCTGAAGTCCACGGAACTGTCGTTCCTTGGTGTAGTCGTTGAGGGCGGTGACGAGGACGACGACGATGACGGAGATGAGGATGGCGACTCCTTCGATCCATCCGGCGTCGTGTTCACTGTCATCCGAACCGGCTGTGTCTTCTCCGGGTGGTCGGTAGAACGAGAGGGCCAGCGAGACGATGGCGGATACCAAAAGGATCACGAGGGTCACGTCCTGAAAAAGAAATCATTTTGAACTCGTTTTCAGCCCATTTTCCCTCAAAACCCCTCTTTTTCTGCATTTTCCCACACCAAAAACCCCCGAAATCCGTCTCTCTTTAGCTTGGCCCAGCGTTTACCGCAAACACCCACTCATGCATATTCAATCATTCGCCTGCTCTCTTTGCTTTGTGCTCCTACTGCTTTTGCTCTAGCCCCTTCGGGGTCCCCGTGCTCTCATAAAAAGTTTTTGGAAGAAGAAGAAGAGGAAAAGAGCGGAGAGAAGCGGTCGAGATTAGTCTTAGAGTGAGTGGACTGGGAGGGGCCCCTCGGGGAGAGATATAGTTTGAAAAGTCCGAGGGAAGAAGGAAGTTGGGTTTTTAGGAAGTGCTTTTTGTTATTGATAAGGTCTAGATTCTAGACTCTAGGAGGTCTTTAAATGATCTAGGAGACCGAAAACTGATTCGGGACTTCCAAAACCTTTGGAATTTGAAACAGGGAACTTTGAGAAAAATCCAGAACCTTCAGAACTCTTCGAAAACCGTCTAGAATTTAGAAAACAAATTGTGCCAGCTTCCAGGATTTCTAGAAAAGGTTCCGGGACTTTCCAACCTCTTGAAACATGAAAGAGAGGACTCTGAAAAGGTCCAGAGCAGATAGAACTGGGTTCGAACATCACAGAACTCTTCAAAAATCGTCTAGAATTCAGAAAACAAGTAGTTCGAGATGAAAATTGAGCTCCGAAACCAACGGAACCACTAGAAAACAAGTCATTGTTTTGAAATCAAGACCAAGAATGTTCAAGGACCTCTTGAAAAGGGACCAGGACACGGAAAACTGATTGATTCAATACTTTCAAAATTTTTGAAATTTGAAACAGAGGACTTTGAGAAAGGCCCAGAGCCACAAGAACTCGGTCTGAGACACACGAAACAAGTAGTTCAAGGTGAAAATTAGGTTCAGGAGCTATCGAAACCACTTGAAAACAAGTAATAGGTCCGAAATCAAGACAAAGCAGTTCACAGGGACCTCTAGAAAAAGTTCCAGGATTCAAATTTAGGACCCAGAACCTCTATTTTTCTTTCTAAACCCTTTTTATCTTCACAAATTCTAAAAAACCCCTACCTGAAGAGCCTCCCAAACCAACTGCAAGAAGCACTTTGGCGGATGAGGCGGGATCTCGTTGGCGCCGAACACATTCCTTCGATTCTCGAGCTCCGCTTCAGTGTTGGGCAGTCCGTTGTTTGGGTCGGTCTTGAGCTTTTCGCAGAGTCCCGCCGTTCCACCGTAGTCCGTCTCGATCTTCTCCTTCGCTTCCGCGCTCCTGTACTCCATAAGGGCGCGGAGCTCCTCCAGTGATGCACCATATTCGGGCATCTTTGCTGAAAAATATCAATATTTAAAGATGAATCAGGAAATGCTATAAATAGAGGGAAAACATGAAGGGAATTGTATCATTTTTATGCGTTTTTCGTTTTGTGGTGAGTCCGTGTGACAGGGTGGTCAACAAACACTTCTAGAATCGCTTTGAGATGAAAACTGATGAAAAAACATGGAAAAAGAACTTTGGGGACCCAAATTAGCAAGAAAACGATACTTTAGAACCCATTTTTCTCACCGAAACTAAGGAATTCCCACCCAAAACCGCAAAAAAAGCAGAAATAGCAATTCCCCCAGGTCAAAGACAATAACCCTCTTATAAAAAGAACGTTTCAATCAAAAAGGTGCCCTGACTCATGGGCGGAAGAAGGCGGCGAGAAACTATTTCAAAACTCTTCTTCCTTCGGATATGTATTGGATGGTGAGTCAGTCAACAAGTGGCCGGGAAACGAGACGGAGAGAACAACAAGTCTGGTCTGGGTGCTGTGCTGCTTCTTCCAGCCGCTCGCTCCTATATCAATCGATCGATAATTTGATAACAACATTTGTTTGTGTCGTCGAGAAAGAGAGCACTTGGGGTGGGGAGACGACAGAGAAGACGAGATTGTTATCAATGCTGTTGTGTACTTGGTACAATTGATAAGTTTTAAAGTTTTTGATAACTTTCGAGTACTGAAGGACCCTTTTAAAGATGGATTGAGAAAATGGGAAGAAACCCCAGGGGTAAATAAACAGAATGAGAATGAATTCACGCTTCATTTCACTTGTTTTGTTACTATTGGGGGCCGCCGACCAATATGAAAAGAAACAATTGGTGGGAAGTGGAAGGGAGATGATGTGATGGGAATGCAGTTTTTCACATTGGTTTTTGCTTGAAAATTGTTCAGAAAGATCCCCCGATCCACGCTCTATCCACGTGCTCCCCGATTTCCAAAAAACACCGTCAAAATCGTCTCAAAAAACAAGAAAAAACACGACAAAACCGAGTTGGCGACAGAGAAAAAGGCATGTGCTGTTGTTTTTCGAGCCCCGGCTTCCCCCCTTCTTCGCCCCGTCGTTTTCCACATTTCTCCGCTTCTCTTTTGCTCGTTTTCTGGGTTCCCGAGACATCCGAAACTGGCCGGCAAAAGGCGGAGAGACGCAGAGAAACGGATAGGGAAGGCAAGAGAAAAAGCCTCTTACTTTCCGTGTTCTTCGCCGTTTTTCATCTTTTTCGTCGTCTCATCATCATCATTGTCGGGTCTGGCGACACAGATGATGATGATGATGATGATCGTTTCACAAAAACACACAATTTCAATTTTTTGTTGAAAATTTTTAAAAATTTGTTTTTGCCTGTTTTGCTCACCTGACTTTCAGAAAAGCTCGCAATACGCTTTTGCAATTTGTCGTTGTCTTGCACACAGATCTGAAATATGTAAATTTCAAGTAAAACATTATAAAATTGCCTTGAAAAACTAGAAAAACAGAAGAAATTCGAACGAAAAATTAGGAAATTAGGCAAAATTTTTCAAGGATTACGGTAGACAAAGTCTGCAAACACCGTGTATGCATACACCATTGCATACCGTAGTCTTTGTGAAAATTCAAATTTTATCAGGAATTCTCACCTCAATTCCCGAGATTATTGATCGATTTCCGCTCACAACTTGAGTTTCTCGTCAGAAAAAGTTCATCATCCAATAGTTGCTACCTGAACCCTACTACTGTATGCAGGTTTCCTCCCAATTGTTGATGCAACTGCAAAAAACAAGCATTTGACGGGGGAGGATTTGAAAAAACACAATTTTCACGGAAGAAAAAAACACGGAACGAAGGAAGCTAGGGCTATCGAAAGACAAAAGACCGAAGAGAAAAAATATGAAAGAAGAAGGGGGTTTCAAAGAAGGGGTGAAAAAAGGAAAAAGTTTGCAAGTGGCTGCTGCTAGCCAAAAAAAGATGAAGGAGGAGACGAGGGGGGCGACGTCTTCTTCTTCTTCTTTTCGCCTTCTTCTCCGTGTGAAAATGCGCAAAAAGTGACGGCGGACCCCTTCAGAAGATGCAGAAAGGATGGGACGTCATCGGCGCCGACGCCGACGATGAGAAATTGAATTTGAACTTGGCGCCTTGTCATTGTTATCAGTGGAGCGCATTTGCATAGTGAGCCCTGGAGCGCGAAATATTGATTTTGAGCTGTAGCTGCCCGGTTTCCAGCTAGCTTTTGCAGATTTTCACCGCAAAAACACGGAAATCGAGTTGTTATTCGCTTACTCGCTTATTAAGACTGATATATGGACGGATTATGAAGAGGCGGCGGGTCTCTCTCATGAGAGGAGAGGCAAAAGGCAGAGCTCCTCTTTTAAAAGAGAAAAAGACGCTTCTCTCTTCGTTTTCCTCTCTCTCTTTTTTCATCTCCAGAATCAATTTGTGTGGAAGAAAAGAGGAACGAAGAAGAAGAAGGGGGTGGAGACGACGAGAGAGGACGCGGGGCCTTTTACGGCGAAAAACGACGACGTCGGGGAAAGAGGCAGCACGGCTTCTCTGGCGTCTCTGCGGAGCACAGGGCTGCTCGATTCAATGGGATTTCGAATTGGACCAATTGTGAGAAAAAAGAAGGGAAAAGAAGGAGCGAGCGCGAAAGGCGACGGCGGCCTGAAACGAAGTGACGGCGGGATGGGTAGTCGCGGCGAAGTTAGGTCAAATTGCAAAAGGAGTAGGTCAAAAAAGAGACTCTGAACTCTAACCTAAGCGGGGCTGCTCCGTTTCAAAGTGTATGTATTCTTTGTCAGAATTGGGTTGAAAGTTTGCGCTTGCGCCTTCGCGCGCAAGACCTCGTTCATTGACAGTTTCGAACGAAACTGTTTGCTTTTTCAAATGCGCAATGATGTGGGGCGAAGGGGTCTAGGTCTGCTGGCGATGGCAGCAGTGCAAACTTTGCATTTTTAACTTAGTTTAGGTATCGGGTTGGATTTAGGTGCCCAAACTCTTTCCACTTCCAGTCTCGGAAATGGCCGGGAAATGAGGGATGAAGTGTCGTTTGGGAGTGAGGGGAAGCAAACGGCGGACCGCCGGATGCCATCGGTCGCCTCTTTTCTTTCTGGAGACCCCCCTCCTCATCAGAGACAACTCAAAACTTGTAGAGCGCGAGGGAATGGAAGGAAAAGACCAACTGACATCCGATATACTAGTCGACAAGTGCATTCAGGTCCTGAGAAGAAGCCCGGGATGATGATGAGGAGGATTCCGATGGCAGGAAGGAAGGAAGCAAGATCGGTTTCACATGGGGAGCAGCGAGGTCCACACAAATTTACGGCGCTGGGATAGAGGATAGGGGGATCATTACCAGATGGATGCCAAATGCCAGGCAGGAGAGGGACAAGTTTATAGAATGGGAATCGAATCGGGGAATAGTTTTATAGAATTGAAAACTGGCAACTAGCTAATACAGCGGTCAGGCGAAGTTTTGGCAGAAAAGTCACAAAAGTGGGTTTTTCCCATGAAAAATTGGATGATTCTGGTCAAATTTACTGTTTCTAGGTTTTAAACCCTCTTTCTTATCTGTTTTCAACAAAAAAGATTGAGAAAATCGCACCAAAAATGAGAAAACACCAATCTACTGAGGCAAGTGACACTCGGCGCGCTCAATAATTGAATGAAAAGGTTACTGTAACCTTAAAGGCGCATGCCTCAAATTGTTGACGGGTCTCGCCACGAAATTGGGTTTTCGGAGTTTTCTCGTTTCTAGACTGATTTTTTCATGTTTTGTTGATAAAATCTGATAGAGAATACGATTTAAAATATAGAAATAGTCAATTTGACTAAAATCACAAAGTTTTTCATTGCAAAAAACACCAGAAAACCTACATTGATAAACCTGAACTTCAATCAAACACATTCCCAAAAAACAACAAACAATCACGTCCACTTCCACTCAAATCCCCCGGTAATCCGTCAAAATGACGAGATGCGGTATATAACACACTAAAACATACAAAATGATGCGATTTTTGAGGCGTTTCTGACCCGAAAATCCATCGCCCCAAACCCAAACCGAAATCCCAATTCAAAATGACGTAAACGGGGGCAATTTTGCGTGAGAAAAGGTCTCCTGCAGGAAGGGCTCTGCGTACACAGTGTAATCAGATTGTTGTATGGCTCGAGAGGAGCGCCGCGGCCTAAGGGGACCTCCAAAAACGAAACCAATCATGGCTCGAAGAGAAGCGGGCAAAACGGGCGGGACCGCCGGACAAGGTGAGCCAAGAATTGTGTCAACACAGGAAGAAGAAGGAGGAGAAGCGGGAAAGAAGGGGAGGAGGGGGAGAATGATGATGATGATGGAAAACGAAATGCATATATAACTCGTTTTTGAGTTGTGTGAGTGTTGGGTGGAAAACGGGGGG